>ML274165.1:0-125761 GCA_005239495.1 Nicotiana undulata | reverse complement strand
CTATTTTTTGTGTGTTTAAACTTGAATTACAAGACATAAGTCATAATTATATAATACAATTTACAATAGATTGCCTTAGATAATATAATATAAATACATAACAAAAATTTTATAACTCTAGAATCACACTTATATAATATAATTTACAATAAATTGCCTTAGATAATATAATATAAATTCATTAAAAAATATTAAATAGCCAACGGCTATATTTTAAAAACTAGCCGTTTGGCATGTTTAAAACATAGCCATTTGGCCCCCAAACTTTTATAATTACACTTTTTCCTCTTTCTCAACTATAAATACCCCCTTATTTTTTCATTATTACTCACAAAATCATCAATCTCTCTCTACTCAAATTCTCAATTCAAGTTAAATCATGCCCGGTGGTTCTAGAAATAACCCATTTATTCGTGAACACTATAATGTGGTAGAAGAAAATGAAGAATTTTACATAGTAAAGTGCAAGCACTGTGGTCGTGTCTACACTTGGCATCCAAAGTTGACCGGCACGGGCTCTTTAAGGAGGCATATAATAAGGAGTTGTCTTATGCGTTCTCAAGACATTCGTAATGTTATAGTTTCTTAATTTAATTTGAAGTACTATTAATTTATTATGCAATATTAGTGCAAGTTTGAAGTACTATTATTATTAATTTGAAGAAACTTACTATTTTTTGTGTTTAAATATGAATTACAATATTTTACATCCCAAAGATTTACAAGAAATTGCCTTACATAAATTTTTTTTTTTAAAAAAATAGGCCGAACCCGTTTAGGTCCGTTTGGCTCGCGGGCCCGGCCCGCTTAGCCCGGGCCCGCATAGCCCGCGGCCCGTTTAGCTCGGCCCACTGGGCCCATTTGGCCCGGACCCGGCCCGTTAGCCACCCTTACATATGACTAAACAAATTTAATGCATTTTAACTTTTTCTTCAACCTTCGGAGAGAAAATAGAACATGTGCAAATTGTGGAGATTGTAGTGGTGAAATTTGGCCTTGACATGGGTGGTTCACATGGTGACACGATGCTGTTTGGAATAAGTTTCACTTTGGAGATAAAGTGATAAACGAACGTGGAAGTTTGCCTTCTCGAGAAATATCTTCGACCCGATAGCTCCTTCTCGGGGAGATGGGAGCAATGCCCTGGTGAAGCACTCTAAAGATGGCTCCGGGGATTCGTAGATGAAGCTACAGTACGGAGTCTACCATCCCTCACTACTAAAAAACAGCTTAAATTCGTCCACCAAAATCAATGGAAATCGATCGGAAATTGATAAAAAGCGATCAATTTCCGATCGCTTTTAATTAGTCGGAAAAATGATAGTCGCTAATGTGTTGCGATCGAAATCGGTCGAAATTTTCCGACCGAAAGCGGTCGATTTATTCAAAGCATTGATTGACTGACAAACTTCAATTACCGACTGAAATCGGTCGGACTAATTATTATTTTTTTAAAATTTTTTCAAATACCGACCGAAATCGGTCGGTACTAATTAATTTTCTTATACCGAAATCGGTCGGTACTAAGTACTTATATATATACTAGTTTCTCGTCACGTGTGTTGCACGTGTATGTCAAGTTATATTGTACAAAATTCTAAAAAAATAGTTATTGTGAATTGTCAATGTGGTTCGTCATGTGGTGACTTATTTGTCGATGTTGGACAAAAATGTAATTCCTCATGTGTCATACTTGATGACTTTCCAAATATCAGGTTCCTTATCCTTGGATAGGTCAATGCATTTGGCATAGCAACTGCCTTCGATGTTTTATTTAACACATCATGAGCACTCCAACGTTGTTATGGTCTCCAATTAGGTATCTATTAGCTCTAATACATGGGCAAGATTTGTTGTTTCCCTTAAATTATACAAAGACATGTTTAATTGCAGGACAACAATTTAAGACACTGATGTATAGGTTGTGACTTCAGTAACTCCAAAATTTGATAGAATTGGCAACAACTGTGCCAAAGAACCAAATTAACAATGAGTGGTACAAGAAAGCAAGCAAAAAAAAACTGCGTAGATGTATATGACTATTGGTTGATTCGACAAAAAGAATAGCATCTAGGAAAGCAAGTGCAATAGCAATGCCATTAAGGCTAGAAAATTTGACTCTTAGGGCAGAGAATGAACCCATGTAAGCTATTTGAGAGATTATTCAAATATTAATCTTTACTTAAATTTAGCTGTATATTATTTGTAAGTTACGCATATAAGATAAAATATTGTGACAATCAAATAAGCAAGATTAGCTTTCAAAAATTCTCTACTCTCAGGAACCCAACATTAAGATAAATGCCTAATTCTAAGAAAGAGCTTCAATAAACCCTTGTATGAGAGAAATCATAATTAATTAAAATCTCCTAGCATCTACTGAACTCGGCAAAAAGGCAACTAACTTAGACCAAACAGTCCATTGTCAAGTAAAACCTCCCAATACCATCAGGTGACAAATATAGATATATGCATGTGATATCCGTATGTACCTATTTTTTAATGATTAATGTCTATTGCAATTAATCATCATCATAGTAAAAGTAATAATGATACTATAACAATAATAACCATAAAAATAAAATAATTCTAGAAACTAATGTCATAACCAAAACTCTACTTTGTAATCTTCAGATTCGGATTGTTCGGCAACCAAACCACAATTCAATCGATCGGCAGTATAGTTCTATAAGAGACCAAGGTGCATTTTAATTATAGAATGCAAGCAAATCATCAAAACAATTCATTATGACTATAAGTGAAGAATGTAATTCAATGACTAAATACTCGAGGCACAAGTTCAATAATCATTGCATAAAGTTATTCATGATTACTCCAAATCAATGATAATAATCAAGCGAAATTGAGTAACCAAACACATAAATTGTTTCGTTACACAGAGTTAGAAAAGAATAGGCTAGGAAATCAAAATAAACAATTACTTGTAGGGATATAGATAGACCTTCAACCATCCGATGCAAAATTCCTCCCTTTTCAATCATCTTTTACCAGAATGAGAATGTCTAATGAGAAACAATTAAAAACAAATATTTTACGTTAATGTTTGTTTGGTTTGGATAACCAGATTTCTAATTCTTTATGCAATCTCCTAATAACTTGTACCATTAAATATTAAAATATCTAGAAAGAAGACAAATAATGTAATAAAATCAAAATAATGAACTGATTGTTGCTCTTTAGGAGATGTATGTGTGTCATTCTCAAACCTATTGGAAATATATAACAATTCGGTGTAGAAGATTATATTTTAGATGCCAAACCTGTTGCTTTAACAGAGAAGATTGATGGAAACTTGATGGGGCTTTGGATTGTTAAAGAGAAAGAAATTTAAATAATGCAACTGTTGGGAGATGGATTTTAGGATGAAACTGAGTATAGAGTTTCAACCAAAAAATGAGAGGCTAGCAAGAAAATACTTCTAAGGGTCCAAACAACACTTGCATAAGGGCTAAACATGGCATCCAACCTGATTTAAAGAAATTCTTTCTAAAACACATAAGAATCATATAGTTTCAACAAAATATGCAACTTTACAGTTGCTACGGGACGGACCAAGTCATAATCCCCAATGGTGTACGCCCACACGCCCGTCACCTAGCATGTGTGTCACCTCAAAATAGTCACATGACAGAACATTCGGGGTTTCATACCCTCAGGACTAGATTTACAATCATTACTTACCTCGAACCGATTAAATCTCTATTCCGCGATGCTCTTGCCCCTCGATTCAGCCTCAGAATGCCCCGAATCTATTCACAACCAGAACAATACCATCAATTTATGCTAAAGAAATGAATTTCACAAGAAAAACTATCAAATTAGACCCCAAACCCGAAATCGGCTCAAACCCGGCCTCCAGGCCCACGTCCGAAATCTGACAAAATTACAAAACTTGAAAGTTCATTCACTCACGAGTCCATACATACGAAATTTATCAAAATCCGACATCATTTGGTCCCTCAAATCCCCAAATCGAAATCTCCAAATCCCAAGCTCTAACCCCTCATTTTCACCCCTAATTTCCACTAATTAATTGATAAAACAATGGAAAAACACCATAGATAGGAGTATTAGAGCTCAATCAACTCACTAAACACCCCTTGAATCTCTCTTCAAAATCAGTCCAAAAGCTCCAAAAACCGACTTGAAAATGGTGGAAATGAACCAAAATTCACGAAGTGTGCTATTTATACTTTCTGCCTAGGTCTTTCGCACCTGCGGCCTAAAATCCGCACTTGTGGTTTTGCTTCTGCGCAAAATCATCCGCGCCTGCAAAAAGTCACTTAAGTCCCTCATCCGCATCTGCAGGCGCGCGCCTGTGCACATCCTTCCGCTTCTGCGGAACTGGCCATTCTCCCTTCTTCCGCATCTGTGCCCCAGGTCTTGCACTTGGGGGCTCGCAAATGCAACCGCCTTCTCGCACCTGCGTACCCAGCCTACCTCAGCATTGTCCGCACCTGCAAACTCTCACGCGCACCTGCGGCTACCCATCCGTAGGTGCGGAAAACACTAGCAACTTCAGGAACCAACAAATCTGATATTTTATACGTCAATACCACACAAGAGAGGGTAATTTGTGTGGTGTCCAATTTTCGTGTGCACTAGTTATAGAAGGACCAGATTCTTCTATGTGTTCCAACTCTACTGTTTGCGGAATAATAAATACAAAAACAAAAGAACACAAAGATTTTTACGTGGAAAACACCTGGCTCAAAAGGTGAAAAACCACGACCTACTTCTCAATAGGATTTTCACAACACTCTTCACTAAATCACTGAGCCAAACAACATTTACAAAAGACTCTTTTGTAAACCTAGGATTACCTCTAATCCTTTTGGTGCAACCTAGCCTCTAGCTATTTGCGACAACCTCCAAGTTAAGTCTAACTTGAATCACAAAGTACTTATTACAGATGCTTCTAGATACAGCTGATAAAGGTACACAATGAATCACCTACTACAAGTAACTAGACTAAAAGACAACATATGGAACTGATTCTTTAGCTGGTTCAAGTAGCTTCAGAGTCGCACACTTAGAATTCACACGAACTGCTTGTAAAATTGCCTTGCTAATTTTTGCTCTCTTTCTTAACTTCTGCTTTTGTGCATGCCTGTACAGTAAGAACAATCTGCAATATATAGGATTTGTAGACAAGAGATTTACTAGAGTTCTAATACTACTCTTCCTTGATGGAAGAGTTCTAGTTAATCTCAACTCCTTAAATCCTTCCTTATCTTGATTCAGTTCTTACCGAATAAGGAGTCCTTCTCCTTATTTTTTTGCAATCTTTTTGATCAGGAGATATCTCTTGATTTCCAGATTTTGCTTGATCTCCTACATGTGCACCTCACGTGCCTTAAAATCTACACGTGTCTATATCTCTAGTGATGGACCTGGTTCAACTTGAGTTCCTTTGTCAATCAACAAAACCATTCAATTTCTTGGGCCAACGAATTCCCCCTTTTTGATGATGAGAAACTTCTGTGCTTAGGCCTGTAACCAACTTAATCCAACATTAACACGTTCAGAGTATTAAGCATTTATCATAAAGAAAACCAAGAGTTTAAGCTATCAAAAAAGACACAAGATTAAGAGCAAAAACATCAGAATTCATTGACTTAAAGCACGTTTCATCCACAATCCACCAACTGAAATAATAACAGTTAACACCATGAGTAAAAGAAACAAAAAGTAGCAAAAAGAAATCCCTAATCTGGGTCACTGAAGAACGAAGACAGGCTGGACTACTAAGGCTGGGAAGGGGTGGAGGCTGGGTTTTTGGCTTGGAGAAGAGATAGCATATCCTTAAGAATCCTCTCATTCTTCTCCTTTTCTTTGGCAAGGTCAGTTTTGAGAGCATCCCTCTCAGATTCAACCTCTGCCAGGCGGTTCTTCAGCCTAAGTATATCTACATCCTTAGCCCCACCCTCCTGCACAAGTGCTCTGACTTTGCTGTTCTCAGGTGTCTTCCTGGATGAACCAGGTTCATTTTCAGGAACATTGACAATGTAGTCACAGGCCAGAAGAGTATCTTTCCAAAGTGATCCTTAACTGTGTCCATCTCTGCCTTTTTAGAGGCACCTTGTAGTGAGAAAGCACAATGGTGAGGATGAAGCCATATGGAATAGCATGAGCTTTGGAGACATTTACCACCCTATCCAGCAGCTGAATGATGAAGCACAACCAATTGATCTGCTTTCCACTGTCCAGGCACTCCATGAGAACTAAGTCCATGTAGTTGGCTATGTGCCTTCTCTTGTCTAGGCAGTACACATCTGTTGATGAATTCAAACACCACTTTGTGAGGGGGCTTCATCTCACTATAGACTGTCCTTGGTTCAGCCTCCTCTTCATTGTCACAGAACCTTCTTGTGATTTGCAGAGCAGTAGGAAGAGCATCTAAGCTGGGCCACTTTTGCTTGTTGTAATCATCATAGCCTTCAGACAGAATCCCAAGCACTTCTCCCAGTTCTATGGCATCAAAAGAAATTTTGGTCCCTTTTACTTGGTTGGAGACTCTGCCATCCTTGATTACAACATTTGACATGAACTCGACTATCTCACCTCTGGCCAGCCTCCCATCCAGCTGAAGGACCATGTCCTTCGAGCCTTGCACCTCCAGCTTATCCATCAGATACACCATGCCAGATTCCTCCAAATCTTTCAGCAATCTCCCCTTCAGAATGGTTCACTTTCCAAACTTTGTCAAATTGTCCTTCTTTCTAGCAGGCTCTTCTTCTTCTGCAGCACTCCAATCCTCCTCTTCATCAATTTTAACTTTCTTTGATTTTACCGTAGACTTGGTTCTCTTGGCTACAGTGCAGGGTGAAACAGACACAGATGCAGACTTCTTTGGCTTTCTTTGGTTTGGGGGTCTGAACCTCAACTTTTGCCCCTTGTTCTTCTTGATGGACCAGGCCCATCTATTCAATCTGAACAGCCTCTACAAGCTCAACAATTTTCTCCTTACCCTTGTTAGCTTTCTTTCTCTTACTCTCCTTCAAGACTTTTTGTGACTCCTCCTCGCTCTGCCTAAGTGCGCTTCTTGTAGTTCTTCCTCTTGGAAGAGGGGTTTCAGAATCAATAGAGGTAGTGGCTTCTCTCTTCTTACTTGCTCCTGCAGTTTCAGCCTTCTTAGCCTTGGGAGTCCTTTTCTACTTTGGTTTATAACTTTCTCCTAACTTTTTCATAAGGTCTGCTAAGGTCTCCTCAATGGATGAACCAAGTTCTACAACCACTACCATAAAATGAGCCTATTGTAACAGTTTTTTCGTAACGGTTATAGAACCGTTGCTATAGACCCTATATAGCCATGATTATAACCGTTCCAGTAGAGTATGAATGATAATAGCACACATTTAATATAAAACCGTTACCATTGAATGTAAACCGTTCCTATAGTACTTTTTAACCCGACTGTTAGAACAGAGTTTTGGGAAAACTGGTTACGGAACGATTTTTGTTCCCTCATCAGATTCCCTCCTAAATTTTATTAAACCCGCCAAACAAAAATATTATTTATTTATTTAATTAATTAGAAAAATAAAAATATAAAAGGATCTAATTTATACTTACATTACATACAACGATATCCCCAAAGTCCCAAACCCCTAAATCCCCTTTGAGGCGTCTATGATCCATAGCTCTATCTCCGACCAAAATCCCCACCATCTTTCACCCATAAAACTTCCACCAAAGCACCATGTAAATACCACCTTCTTCCCCCTTAACCCAACACCTACTGCTCGAAGAAAACGCATAACCAAATTGGGTAAAAACCTTTTTTACGATATCACTGCTCGAAGGATAAATTTCTGGAATTTGTTTTGGCGTCTGAAACTCCAAGGAAACAAAGAAACTAACAGGTACTTTCCTTCTCTATAGTTGCTTATTTATTTCACTATTTCTTCCTAGTATTATTTCCTATTTGTGTTTCCCCTTTTTGGATTTGTGGTCCTCTTTTTAATTTCATCAATCCGTATAGATTTTATGTGTAGATTTCACGGGGTTTGTTATTTTGTTTAAGGAATGCATGTAAATTTATTTAATTTTTGTAATTTTGGGTGCAGTTTTTGTGGAATCTTTATTATTTTTCTTTTGCGCAGTATGATTAAGCTATCTTTGCTTCCCCAATTTTGTCAACAACAACAACAACAACTACCCAGTAAAGTTCCAATTTTGTTATCTTTACTAAATGTATCTTTGTCAAACATAGTCTGAAATAACACCATCATATTAGATCCTGATTTAGGTTTCCATAATCGAGTTAATTTAGCTATCTTTGGCTTATTAATTGTAATAAATAAGGGCCTTTTATGTACATATTGCTATACCTTGTTAGATAAAAAAATTCTGTTTAACCAATAAATAAATAAAAATATGGGCTTTTTATTATGGTAGTGGATGCATTTTGATTATTCTGCTAGGTTGCAATTGAATCATAATGTAACGACCCGACTGGTCGTTTTGAGAGTTTAAGCTCCGTTCAGTGGTATAAGGTCATAATCAGCTCCACATTATGTATATTGATATGTGTGCGTGGTTAGATCCAGTTACCGGATAATCCGGAGTCGAATTATTGGGAGAATTTTCAATTTAGAAGCTAAAATGAAGAAAGTTGACTGGAGATTTGACTTTTGAGTAAACGATATCGGAACGAGTTTTGGTTGGCGCCAACAACTTCGTATGATAATTTTGGACTTAGGCGTGCGTCCGGAATTTGAATTGGAGGTCGGTAGAGCAAATTGAGGTGAATTGGTGAAAGTTAGAATTTCGGCGATTCCGGCCGATAGGTGAAAATTCGATATCAGGTTCGGAATGGAATTCCGGGAGTGGCTGAAGGTACGTTGTGCTATTTGGGACTCGTCTGCAAAATTTCACGTCGTTCCGGGTTGATTTGATAGGTTTCGGCACAAGTTTGGATACTTGGAGTTTTGAAATTCTAAGTTTTGATTTTTGGTTTGATTCGTTATTTTAGTGTTATGTGATGTGTTTTGAAACCTCGAGCGAGTCCGTGTTAGGTTACATGACTTGTGTGTGGGATTGGACAGGGTCCCGAGGGCCTCGGGTGTGTTTCGGATGGGTATCGGGTCGATTTTTTCCTATTTTTGAACTGCTAAAACTTCCTTCTAGTTTCCTTCTATGCGATCGCAACAATGAGCCCGTGATCGCATAGTGTAAATTTGGGCAGCCCAGTTTTTCCCTCTTCGCGATCGCATAGTCTCATTCGCGATCGCACAGTTCGAAGACTTCACTCTACGCGATCGCATTCTCACGTCCGCGATCGCAGAGTATATTTTCCTCTTGCTCGCTATGACTTACAAGAAACGAGGATACGAAATGAGTTACAACCAAGAGAAAATGATGATGGGACAGTGAGTTTGGCTAAATATTATTTCTACATGAAACCAAATGAGAAAAGTTTATTTTGTAGCGTCATAAAAAATGCCAAGTTACCAAAAGATTGTGCTTCAAATATTTCAGTACGCGTGCAAGTGAAGGAGATGAACATATCAGGGTACAAGAGTCATGATGCTCATTTTTAATGCATTACTTGCTCCAGGTTGCTGTTAGAAAGACGTTTCCCAAGAGTGTTTCATTGGCCTTGATTAGGTTGGGTAATCTTTTTAGATCCATATGTAGTAAGGTCATAAGGCGAAGAGATTTTGAAAAAATGAACTCTGAAATTGTTGAAATAAATTGTGATCTTGAAAAGATTTTTCATCCAATATTTTTCGATATAATGCCACAATTGCCCATTCATTTGGTGAATGAAATTAAGCTTGGGGGTCCAACTCATCTTCGTTGGATGTATCCTATTGAGAGAAACCTATGTAAATACAAGGCATTTGTTCGCAATCGATCTTGTCCATAAGCATCGATAGCAGAGGGATTTTTGGCAGAACAGTGTTTGATTTTTTGTTCAACATACCTACATGACAGCGTGAAGACAATATTCAGTAGATACCCAATTGTAGATGATGAGTGTCCACAGAATTTGTCATCCATATTCCCTGTTATAGGCCATCCAATTGGAAGTAAGAAGAAAAATACTTTTCACATGGATCCACAGTTATGTTATGAAGCACATCGATATGCTCTATTTAATACTGGAGATGAACAAGTGGAAACGTTTATCGAGTAAGATAAATTATATAACACTTATTATATACTTCGTTTTTTAATGATATCATTTATCTTGATATATTCATGATTGCAGGGAACATAAGAATTTAATTGGTAGTCACAATAGATCAAATGCATGGGAAAGGGCGAGAAATCATAGTCGGGAGTTCAACAATTGGTTTGCTGAGAAAGTTAAAAATATTGAAGTGCCCGATTATGTAAGATGGCTAGCTAAAGGGCCTAATGCGATCGCCAAAAGATATACTGGATATTTCATTAATGGATACCAATTTCATACCGTCGAACGGGATTCTCGATGCAAGACTCAAAATAGTGGAGTGACTTTATCGGTAACAACCGATAGCTTTGCTAGCTCTAGGGACCAAAATCCCATCGATGGTGAGATTATCTATTATGGAGCTATTCAGGATATCATTGAGATTGATTATTGGGGTTGTTTTAGTGTTGTACTATTTAGATGCGACTGGTTTCGTAATGAAATAGATGAATATGGGTTAACTCGCGTGTACTTTAAGAAATTATGTAGTACAAATGACCCCTTTGTGTTAGCATGCCAAGTTTATCAAGTTTTTTATGTGGAGGATCCTGTTGAGAAAGATGTTTATTATGCGAAGAATAAAGTCCCTATTGATTTATATGATTTAGAGGAAGAGAATTGCCCCAATATTGAAGACACATTTTGGAGGGAGCCTAATGATGACATTGGTTCCTTAAGTGGATTAGTTGATGTTGACGTTGGATGCTCAAGAGATGATGTACCCTTTGATGTCGTCGATATTCCATCTAATGCACAACATTCACATGATACAATTATAGAAACATCAGAAGAGGAGAATGAGTTTGATGAAACTGATTGGGACTGGATGGAATCAGATGATTAAAGAAGAAACTTCTTAGATTCTTTTAAATATATTCTGTTTAGAGTGAGTAATAATATTTTTTATCAATATTTTATAATTACTCTTTTTTATATATTTTTAATAATTTTTTATTCTTTTCTTTAGTATTTTAGTCTGACATGGTTCAATTTTGCAGGATTTGGGATCTTCTAATATTATAGAAGCTCTTGGTGACGTTAATATACATCAGCAAATTAGAAAATCAGAATTCTTCATCTGTGTTTGATAGAGGTAGGTGAATTCTTCATTAAGAAATCTTAATTTAATTTCCGGTCAGGACAAATCATGCTCCAGTTGTTTTGATTATAGTTGTCATCCGATGAATAGTGTCCACAACATTTAGGCTTATGTTCATGCTTAGTGTTGAGCACTTATGTCATCTGATGTATGACTAAATTGTTAGTTGACAAAAATGTGCAATCAAATTTGTTATAGTTGAATGTGTCCATTTCGCTGTCTACATGTTATTTGTGAACTAGTTAGGTTAGATCCTTCCTTATTAAGCATGCCTTAAATTGCTTCACATAGCTTTATCCTCTTTGCAAAAATAGCCGAACTAGGATGGCCAAAGGTGATCAATTGGGGGCTAAAACATGGCCATAGCCCAAAATATGTTGTCTTTTAGACTAATGAATTTCACTTTTAGTCAACCCTCTAGGTAGAGAATTACCTTTAGTCTGAAGTTCGTTAAAGAATTGGGTATAATATCAAATAATCATAACCTACACTCGGGAGTGGTAACTCATGCCCTCAACCCTAAACTTCAAATATTAACAAAACGTACATAGCAACCACGGGTGCATTTCATGTGACGTGTTTTCCATGCGCTCAAAAAACAACAAGTGTACGCCATCGTAACTTGTCCAATATAAATCCATAAACGTCCTAATTGATTTTAAAACTAAAATACACCTTCAAATGGAAAGAATAAAGAATAATCGAATATCGCCTCAAATAGGCATTATAAAATCGTCATGACCATTAGTCTTGACCACGTAATCTACACTCGGATGCGACAACTCATGTCCCTGTCTTCAACTTCAAATCATAATAAAATCACGTGTTGCAATTACGGGTGCATTTCATGTGGCATAATTGTAATACGTTCAAAAGCAGACAAGTGCACGCCCTCGTGACTTGTTTTCAAGATAAGTCCATAAATGTCAAAAACGGTTAAAAAATAAAAAAGGCTAAATGCACAATAGACTAAAACGCGTAAATAATCGAATAATTTAGGCCAAATATTAATAGTTAAGTGACCGTGCTAGAACCACAGAACTTGGGAATGCATAACACCTTCTCCCGGATTAACATAATTCCCTACTTGGATTTTTGGTCGCAGACAACTTAGAACAGAGTCAAACTTCCTCGGTTTGGGATTTTCAAAACAAAACAGTTTCCCGGAGCATCGTCAAAAATCCGTGTGGCGACTCTGAAATAATAAATAATTCCCAAAATCGAATAATGTCACTTAAAATGGAAAAACTCCCTAATTACCCTTCATTAATCACGGGGTAGTATAAAAGGAGGCGTGACAGTTCTGGTGACTCTGCTGTGAACACCCAATTTTTGCCCCGGATGGATAACTTTTAATTAATTTTAGGAACTTTTCTTTATTTAGTTGCATTCATGCATGTTTAATATTTTAAAATCATAGAAAAATCATAAAAATTGTCACATTTTTTCATTTCATGTAATCTTAGGTTAAATTCGCATTTTTAGAAATTAATTACCCTTTAATTGATAGATTAATATATAAAAGTCACAAAAAATATATATTAGTTTAATAAATTAGTTTATTTAATTAGTTAAAATATTAATTAGGTCGTTTTGATAAAAGAAATTCAATTAGTAGTAAGATGACTATTTTTCAAAAAATAAAATTTGCCTTTATTTCAAATTGGCCTAATTTCAGGGCCCAAAATCCCATGCCCAACTAAATTCCCACATTACAACCGTAATTCCCTCCTCTATATAATAGAGACCTAATGGGACACCACCAAGGAGAGAACGACCTGCCCTTTTCTCTCCATCCTCGAGCGTTTCTATCAACACCAAATACCGCACACAAAAAAAATGTTACTTCAATCACACAAGATTAATATACAAAAATCAATATCTCACCTTTAGAAATTTCTCTTTGCCATTATCACCGTCCAAATCACTATGTGAATACTATCACTAAGCCATCATTCTCCACTGTCCTTCGTTAACAATTCCATCTTCATTTTTCCATCAATTCCACTATCTTCTCATAGATTCTTCTCTAGGATAGAATTTGTTTGAGCTTTCCGAGTTGGACTTGAGGTTTTTCCGGTCAGTTGTGCGAGTCCTTGTTCGAGGTTCCGATTTAAAAGATGATCGTAGATTCTGATTTCTAGTCCAATTTCCGGCGGATTTGCCGATGTTGAATTCGTTTGTACGGGGTTCTTCATATAATTACAAATCTAAAATTTCTTCACTCAAGGTCTATTTCTACTCTAGATCTTCAATATGTGCATATTTTTATTCTTGTTTAATGTGCTTGACCTTGGTATTGCTTGTTCACTGTTTTTATGTTTATGTGGTGAATTGTTCTTAGTTTTAGATTTCTTGTGATGTGCTATACTGATTTTAAGTTTTTTCTTGTTAGCTCCACAGTTACAATCTAGTAGTAGCAATTATGGTTTTTAGATTGCATTAGTGTGTTGATCAACATGCTATATTAGTTGAATGAATTTAATTTATCATAATTGAATTTTGTTTAGAATTAGGGAATGCAAAATCAAAATGGGTTGTGTGGCTTAATTTGGAGTTGAACCAGTTGTGTTGCTTCTTGATAAAAGTGGCTATGGACATAAAGTTCTTGTATAAACATTCTTACAATTTAAGCTCCTGTAACGACACGACTGGTCGAATTTGGAGAGAATTTTCAAATTTTGAAGCTTAAATGAAAAAAGTTGATCGGAGGTTTGACTTTTGAGTAAACGACCTCAGAATGAGTCTTGGTTAATGCCAACAGCTTCATATGACGATTTTGGACATAGGCGTGCATCCGGAATCGGATTTGGAGGTCCATAGGGTGATTTGAGGTATTTTGGCGAAAGTTAGAATTTCGGCAATTTCAGCCGATAGGTGGAATTTTGATATCGGTGTCAGAATGGAATTCCGAGAGCGACAGCAGGTCCGGAATGTCATTTGTGACCTGTGTGCAAAATTTGAGGTGATTCGGATAAGTTTTCACGTGTTTCGGCGTCGAATTTGAATTCTTAAAATTCCTAAGTTCTTAGGCTTGAATCCGAGGTTGATTCGGTGTTTTGGTGTTGTTTTGGGAATTCCAAAGGTTCGACTAAGTTCGAGTAGTGATATATGACTTGTGGGAATTGTTTGTTAAGGTCCCGAGGGGCTCGGGTGAGTTTCAGATAGGTATGGGTTGTGTTGCGCTCGTTTTTGATGTTTCAGTATCGTTTTTCAAGCATAATTGGTACCACATTAAGAAAATGAGCTCCAATTTTTGTTTTGATTGAAGCATTAGATCAGTATCGTAATTACGGAGCTATATAAAAAAGAATCGTCGAATTTGGATATCGTATGAGGAAGTTATGCTCATTTTAGTGTCAGGGAAGAAAGCTGGTGCTGGTGTTTCGCATGTGCGAAAGTGGGTCCGCACCCGCGGAGCCGTAGGTGCGAAAAATGGTCCGCATGTGTGGAATTTACAGCTGGAAACTCGCAGGTGCGGATATTTTTGTCGCATGTGCGAAAATCGCTGAGTATAGAAAATCAGACTGCGTCATTTTAGTATTTTGAGCATATCTTGAGTTCTAGAGCTCCGATTGAGGTGATTTTCGCGGCGTTCTTCTCGTCTTTTCATCTGGGTAAGTATCTAAGTATTATTTTTGAATTTTAATATGATTACAGAAGTTTATTTTTTGAATTAATCCATGTTTTGATTGGAGAATTGGGGGTTTCACCATTTTAATCATATTTTGACTTCTAGAACTCGATTTTGGGCGATGTTTTGAAGGTTTTTCTCACAAATCGAATGGGTAACTGTTCTTCCACCATGATTAATCATATATCATGAATTAGTTCTTATTTCTATCATTTAATTTGTGTTTTGGGTTGAAGAACTCGGGTTTTTGAAAGAAAGCTTCTAGAAATGAAAATTCATAATTTAAATGACCAAATGACATCAGATTTGGATAAATTTAGTATGGGTGAACTCGTATTGGAATGGGTAATCGGATTTGGTAAAAATGTTCGGGTTCCAAGGTGCAAGCCCGGGGGTCGACTTTTTGGTAGATTTTTATAATTTTATAAAGATTGAAACTTTATCGTTTGAAATAGTTCCTTATATGTTTTATGTGCATTTTGAAGTTGTTTTAGTTGATTTGAGCCTCCCGGAGGTCTTCCCGCTTGAGAAGTCCATTGTCGAGTAACCGGTTGTCGTCTTTGAGGTAAGTATCTTGCCTAACCTTGTGTGGGGGAATTACCCCTTAGGATTTGAGTCTTCTATGTTGATTGTATCCCATGTACACGAGGTGGTGAGTGCGTACTTGGACTTATTTGCAAATAGAATGGCCTTTTAGGATTTTTAGGTTCCTATATTTCATGCATTTGAAGTGGTAACTGTTATGGTCGAGTTCCTGGTAGCTAGTTTCACCTCCTCCTGTTTGAATTAGATTTTTCTTGCTTTCGATTCCCCTTTGTTGATTATTTGATCTTAATTGACTTGATTTTCCCTTAAATGTTACCTAGGTATAGTCAATTACCCATATTAACGGTATTTACTTGGGGCTACCTATTATTGAACATTTGCTTAAGTTGAGTTTATTCCGTGAAGCAACTATTAGGCGAGATTGGTTATAGTTGTTTCCCTTGCCGGGATGATTGGTTCTTTATTTGCTGACTTGAATATTTTGAATCGTTGCTAAATTTGTTAAGTCCCCCTCCCCCCTTCCCCCTTTACATTGTTTCCTTTTACTTGGTTTTGTCTCTCCAGTGATTTCTTTTTATGAGTGATGTTTTGCCACTGTTATGATTTAAGTTCTCGTGTTGAACTTCTCGTTGCATCTTGTATTTTTGCCTTATTGGTTGTTGTTGTGCTCGTTGTGGCTGGTGCAATGTTTTACTGTGTTTTGGTTGTTTTCCTTCGGTGTATTGCATTGCATTGCATACAACGAGACTGCGGGCTTAGACCTGAGACTTTCCCTTGCATTGCATTGCATATTTACGACTGCGGGCTTAGACCTGAGACTTTCCCCTGCATTTCATTATGCGATTATCTATTGTGATACGGACAAAGTTTCAAGTGGTTTATCATTGAGAGGATTTGGATTGAAAAGTATACATATATACACATATACTTATATTGAAATGTATAGCTGAAAGGCAATTATCTCTGATAAAAGTATTTTCGAAGAACTTCTATTTTGAAAGTATATTTGAACAATGACATTTGAATGAGCAGTACTTGAGAAAAAGTATACATTTTAAACGTATTTGTCTTGCAGAAAAATGATATTTGAAAGAGCAGTATTTGGGAAAGTATATTTAAACAAATGATCTTTGAAAAAGCATTATTTGGGAAAGTATATTTGAATACAACGTATTTTAAGGGAACTATGTTCTAATGATTTCTCTTTATAAAAATATATACATATGCATTCAGAAAAAGTATGTTTCATAGAAGATTTTTCCTAAATCATAAAAAATTATACTTTCAAATGTTTTCGATATAAACTCACGTTTTAAAGGTTGTTACCCGAGGATTCGACTGGTTTTTATTGAGTTTAATTGCTATTGCTTTATGTGAGTGAATTGATGCAGTACTGAGTTTGAGTGTTTTATGGTATTGTGATTTTGTCTTTGTATTGCGTGTTTTTATTCCCTTCTTGCGTATTTTTGCTATGTTGTTCCGTTGCCTTACTCACTGCATTCCCTTCCGCTTTATATTTTTTGCCATTAAACTTCATTAGCAGGTTTTAGATAAATATTTTGTTTCGATCATTACTGCTATGTCTCTTATTTTCTAGACCAGTGGGTGTCCGAACTAGTCCTCGTCACTACTTCACCGAGGTTAGTCTTGGTACTTACTGGGCACCGCTGTGGTGTGCTCATACTACTCTTCTGTGCATTTTTGTTTTGCACAGATCCAAGTATTTATCGTTGCTAGCTGTGTGGATCTGTGCTATGGAGACTCAAGGTAAACCTGTTGTTGCGTTCACAGGCTTCAGAGTCATCTTCCTATTTATTTTGACTGTACTTATTCATTTTTAGACAATTGTATTTAGATTGGTAGAAAGAATTCATAGAGCTTATGACTTATATTTACCGGATTTTGGGAAATTGTAAACTCTGTCAAGATTTCCATATCGAGACTGTTATGTTTTATTTCATTATTGTTGATGCTCAGTAATACATTAGGCTTACCTAGTCCCTAAGACTAGGTGCCATCACGGTACCCAACGGAGGAAATATTGGGTCGTGACAAGTTGGTATCAGAGCTCTAGGTTCATAGGTTCTACGATTCATAAGCGGGTTCAGTAGAGTCTTGCAGATCGGTACGGAGACGTTTGTACTTATCTTCGAGAGGCTACGAAACTACTAGGATGATTTCACTTCCTTCATTCCTATCGTGCGAATTCATTGATCTTGAAGTTTGAAATTATCATTCCATTCTCTCGCCGATGGTGAGGACGCGAACTGCGGTACCTGATGACGTTACCCGAGGCAAGCATTGTTAGGGTCAGAGACAGAGGCCGACGAGGAGCACGTGTCGCAGTTAAGATGTCTACCAGAGCAGCCGTTGAGAAGTCGCCAGTGTTTCTAGTTGGGGGACAAGTACTGGAGGTGCCTGCTGCTACCCCGGACTTCAGGAAAACATGGGTGTAGTTTGAGTAGGATTAGTACAGTGACTCAGGCGGGATTGATCTCAGGTGCACCAGATACTTCACAGATCTGAGAGGAGTTGAGACTCCCACCGTCTACACTCCAGAGAGGCAGGACCATGTGGGTCAGGTTCCAGTTGTCTTGGCAGCACAACAAATGGTTTCCATTCAGCCCGTGGTTAGGGCAACAACATCGGAGGGAGAAACCCCTTGGAAATTTAGAGGTACAGGAAGTACCACCCTCCTATCTTTGAGTGGATTGGCGACAAATGATGCTAGGGTTTTCTAGAAGAGTGTCACTATATTCTTCGTACTTCGAGTATTGTGGAGACGAGCATGATTTCTTTTGTCACGTCTCAGGTTCAGAGTAGTGGGTTGTCAATGGTGGCAGGCACATGAGTTGGGTAGCCCAGCCAAGTCAGTTTCCCTTGCATGAATGCAAGTTTCAGAGATGTTTTGAGGGAGTTGCACTCCAGTCACTCCGAGATGCATGTCACGGAGTTTGAGCAATTGCGTCAGACCACTATGTCAGTATTAGAGTACGTTGTCGGACTCAGTGAGTTGGCCAGATATGTACTTTGCTTGGTTGCTTCAGTTAGAAGGCACATAGGCCGGAGAGATCTACTTGTCCTTATTATGGAGGCAGAGTACGGCACAGTAGAGGTTTTGTGGGTCAACCAGTTCAGTTTGCATTACCAGCTTCGCATGAGAGTTCTTAGATATTCCTGGGTCTCAAAGGACCCGTATTGTGTGGTTTCTACATCCACGTCGGTAGGGAGATTGGTTTCTATGTGGAGATGAGCCACAAGATGAGAGATTGTTCCAGGGCTCATATAAGTGTGTTATAACAGGGTATTCAGGTGAGTAGAGGGCGCCCAAGAGGGGGAGGCCTGACCCGTCGACGTGTTTCATATATCAGGCTATAGACTGTTGTGCCAGGTATCCTCACTCAGGTTTGTTTTGATGTGTTTCAGAGGGGCACCAATCGTATTCCATTATAGTTACGCTGGTCGGGATGAGTTCCCTTATTCGTTGTTTTATTTATGAGTGAGTTTCATGTTTTGCACCCCATTTTGTGTTTGCTCCTAATGGGAAATCTATGAGTAGTAGTTGTGTCTACCGTCGTTTTTGTTCATCTTTGCTAGTGGTGAAACTAGAGGTGATTCCTTATTATTCATTATGGTGAGATTTATATGATTTTTCCCGAGTACTTTGTTTACTAGCTGTGATTTGATGCTCCATTGAGATGTGAGTTCAGTTAGTATTATGATTTCTATCAGCTGAGATGAGTTAAGGGAGAAATTTCTATTGGCATGATATACTTTCAGTATGAGATTTAGAAATGAGGGTGAGTCCTCGTGATATTTGTGATTTGATATATTTAGACCAGACCGAGTACCGCGGTGGAAATTTTTTATCAGGATGGGATCCTTGTGAATTGTTCATGTGCTTTGTTTCTTCCTTGTTATATTGATTTTGGTAAGTCAATATCGATAGAGAGTATGCCTATGGGCTTGTTTGATAGCTTCTTTATATGTCTCTCTTTTCATATTCATTCATATTCGTTATGTGCTTCTTTAGTTTTGGTTTGCGGGATGTGTGACAGGTGACGTTAGCTATGGATTGGTGATTCAGGTGCTTAATAATGAGGTCTTCGTGTTTAGTGCATCCTATCAGTATTATGAGGTTTGGAGTAGAGTCCTTCCATATGTGGGGCCAATTGCCAATGTTGAGTTGATTTTGGGCAGCTATTGTGATCGAAAGTGCTATTTGAGCTTGAGGGTGAGGTGCTACATTGCGTGGTCGTGCCTTATGGGTATAGACATGAGTTAATGCAGCTGGTTGAGGCTAATGTCGGATATGGATTTAGGATCAGATCTGTGGGAAATGAGTATAAGGTGAGAAATTGAGATATGAGGCTTATTGGTAGTGATAGGAATGCTAAATTGCATTTGTGATGATGCATCGGGCTTAAATAAGTTGGGGTGACATGGGATCACCCGCGGGTATGTGTTGGAAGTGTGCAATCAATGATCGGATGAGTTCAAGGTGAATCTTGGCACATTCGAGGACAAACGATGGTTTTAAGAGGGGGAGAATGTAACGACCCGACTGGTCGTTTTGAGAGTTTAAGATCCGTTCGGTGGTATAAGACCGTAATCAACTCCTCATTATGTATTGGGACCTGTGTGCGCGATTAGATTTCGTTTCCGGATAATCCGGAGTTGAATTGGGAGAGAATTTTCAAATTTTGAAGCTTAAATGAAGAAAGTTCACAGGATGTTTGACTTTTGAGTAAACGACCTCGGAATGAGTTTTGGTTAACGCCAACAGCTTCGTATGATGATTTTGGACTTAGGCGTGCGTCCAGAATTGGATTTAGGGGTTCGTAGGGTGATTTGAGGTATTTTGGCGAAAGTTAGAATTTCGGCAATTTCGGCCGATAGGTGGAATTTTGATTGTAAATACCCGTAAAATTTCTTGCTAAAAATAATGCCTGAACGAGTCCCCAATTTTCTTTTACTGTGGAAATTCCTAAAACGGACCTAATTTGAACAAAAAGTACCCCGGGACTTAAGGAATTAAATTTTCTAGAAATTGGTTGTTATGTGACGCACTATGCAATCGCATAACGTGTATGCGGACCGCATAGTTGTTACATACACGGGCATATCACTTCCCAACTGAAGGACAACTATGCGGTCCAATCTGCGACCGCATTTCAGTTCTGCGAACCGCGTAGCTGTCGCATTATTGCCTTTGAGTTTTGGGGAGGGGTGTTATGCGACGCACTATGCGATCGCATAACGAGTATGTGGACCGCATAGTGGTCGCATACCTGGGAAGATTGTTTTCAAATTTTTGCCCACCTGGGGGCCATTCTACGATCAACTATGTGGACCGCATGTCAGGAATGCGATCGCATTCCTGACCGCATATTTGGCACTGGATTTTAATTTTCTAAACTTTTATAACCGACCCCAACTTCATTTAACCCCTACCCTCTTTCATTTTTTCTGGATTCTAAACAAAATAGAGAGAAGTGAGAGTGTGTTCTAGAGAGAGAAGTCCTTATCTTCCCCAAATTGGTCCTCCATCTCTACTCAGGCCTGGAAGTTTATCGAGTAGTCGTCTCTTCTTCATCATAAGAGGTAAGTCTTCACCCTATTTCCCCCAAATTCACAGAATTTAGCTAACAATAAAACACACATAGGTTTGTTCTTGAGAATGAAAGTTGAGACCTTGCATGCATGTGAATAATCTTCCATAACCTAGTAAAGGGAAGCAAGTAGAGTAATCTTTCACTAAAAAGGGTTTAGTTAAGCTAAGGGATCACATAGTGTTTGATAAAATGCTCAAATGAATTCGAGACTCCTAATTCTAAGGTAAATATGTCGCATTGTGAACTAGATTGACGGTGCTAGATGGTTCGATGAATTGCGATAGAAATTAAAAAGGGAAAACTCGACTCCAGGTATGTATGGCTAACTTTAATCTTTGTAAAGTCGCTTTGTGGTGTTCGATCATACGGTACGTGTATTGGTGTGAATATGTGCAACTGGTTGTTCGAATTGTGTTGAAGCATGAAGTTTATTCCTTGCTTGTCTTTAGTTGATCACCACACTGCTATGCTATGTGAAATAATGCTAGTAGGATAATGAATCCAAGAGTATGAATGTATATGCTAAAGGCTGTGTGATAAGTAATGAAAAGGATTTGTGGTGTGATGTAATTGAATAAAGAGGTTGTGGAAATATCGTATATGATTCACTGTTTGGTAAGGTTTGTTGTGGCACAATTTTCTTTTTATACGTATTGTGGGTTGTAAAGAAGCTGTATTCCTATTTCTAAAATTTTTTGTGATTGAATTGTGAAATGTCATTGTTGATATGAGATATGATTGTTTGGTGGGATCGGGTTGCGCACCGCAACAATAGGGATAAGGGTGATATGTGAAAAGTGATAAGGGTGTGATGTGATTGTCCGGTGGGATCGGGTTGCGCACCGCAACAATAGGGATAAGGGTGATATGTGAAAAGTGATAAGGGTGTGATGTGATTGTCCGGTGGGATCGGGTTGCACGCCGCAACAGAAACACAACAAATGATTATGATTGTCCGGTGGGATCGGGTTGCACGCCGCAACAGAAAAATAATAAATGATTGTGATGGACAGGTGGGATCGGGTTGCGCGCCGCAACAGAAGAAATAAGGGTGAAATGTTGAGAAGGGACAAGGGTAGAATTGCGATTGTGATTGTGATGAAGTGGAAATTGTGGAACTTCCATTGTGTATCTTTCTATATCTTGTGCAGTGATTGTGTGACTCTCTGTCTGTCTCTTGCCTGTTCGTTATTGAGTTTACTTTGAGTAAAGTTTGTTCATACATACCAGTACAATTCAAATGTAGTGACGACCCTTTGCTGGGGGCGCTACATTCTTGTGATGATTGTAGGTGGTTCTATAGCAGGTACTCCAGCCTACCGACAGTAGTGCCTCCTCTACGTCCTATCAGCTGTTTTGGTGAGCCTCTCTCCGCTCGCGGCCCAGTGTGGTTCAAGCCACCTCTTCTTCCGGATTTTTATTTTGGTAATTGTGTAAGGTATAGCAGGAGCCTTGTTACCGGCAAGTGTTATATAACTCCTTCGTACTCTTAGAGGCCCCGTAGACAGGAAATGTGGGTTATGTACATATGTATTTTGGGCAGTATAACTTGTAGACCACGTAAAGTAAAATCGTGTGTTATGTATATTTTGTAAGTATTGTACCACATGTGAGCAATGACAGAAATCTAGAATTTATTTTCAGATTGTAAGAATGTGTTGTAATTATAATTGAATAATGTTCATGGGAATCTCAGAATAATACGTGGGATGGAAAAAGGAATCCAGATCAGCTTGATTGGGTCTACCCGGTCGAGCGTCGGTCGTGTCCCTCGGTTTTGGGGCCTGACAAACTTGGTATCAGAGCCTAAGGTTTTAAAAGAGTACTATGATGTCTCGAGCCGTGTCTAGTAGAGACCTTCTTATCGGTGTGTTGTCGACCACATCTATAATTAGGGGGATACATGGACATTTAGGAAATTACTCTTCTCATTGTTATTCTTTATCGTACGGTTAGGTGGAAAGTGAAAATGTCCTTGTCTAATTCTTGCTTTGTTCCGAAATTTTCAGTAACGGCACCAAAGAAGATAGCTCGACTCGGCCTTGAGGCCAATGCCGCACCAAGTGTGGCTGTGAATCATGTACTTAGTAGTGCGGGTGAGAGTGACTCCCCGACCGTGAATCTGCTGGACCCTTCTATTCTGGATCAAAGCATTCCTGTTCCTGCGGCGGCGAAGGGTGCTGCAATCCCTCCCGTTGATATTCCTGATCCCTCTACGGTTCCAGCTTCCGGTCCCGGTACGTCTGAGGGTGACCTCAGATGAGCTATTCATATGTTAACTCAGTTGGTGGCCGCTCAGGACCAAAAATCTCATGCTACCCCTGCGTCCTCCAGCGGACAGGGAGATTCCGCCGACTCTAGAGTCAACCAGTTTCTACGGTTGGCCCCTCCAAAGTTCTCAGGTACGGAGCAAGAGGCCGATCCACAGGATTTTCTTGATGGGATGTACAAGACCCTTCGGGTGATGAAGGCTACAGATACGAAGAGGGTCGAGTTAGCTTCGTACAGGCTGAGGGAAGTAGCATATTCATGGTTCGAGATGTGGGAGGGTTCCCGTGGGGAGGGAAGTCCTCCGGCTATATGGGGCGAGTTCGTGGATGCGTTCATGGATCACTTCTTGCCTGCCGAGACAGTGGCATCCCGTGCTACTGAGTTTGAGGTCCTCAAGCAGGGCAGTATGAGTGTTTGGGAGTACCACATGGAATTCGTAAGGTTGTCCAAGTATGCTCCTCAATTAGTGTCGACCATGGATGCTCGAGTTCGATGATTTGTTCAGGGTCTCAGTCCTTTGGTTGTGAATGAGGCTGCTACATCGGCTTTACACTCGGATATGAATTATGGAAATATCGTGGGGTTCACCCAGGCCGCGGAGGCTAGAAAGTTGAAAATACGGGCAGACAGGGAGATTAACAGTAGAGTCCGGTCAGTGGGTCACTCAGGGAGC
The DNA here is from genome assembly GCA_005239495.1 of Nicotiana undulata. Classification (NCBI taxonomy): domain Eukaryota; kingdom Viridiplantae; phylum Streptophyta; class Magnoliopsida; order Solanales; family Solanaceae; genus Nicotiana; species Nicotiana undulata. The sequence goes on along the minus strand of ML274165.1, from coordinate 101,719 downwards.
ACAGTTGCAGCGGGGAGATCAGTTCAGGGGAGGGGGCCATCAGGGCCATCCCAGTCTAATGCACAGTCCTCAGCGAGTGCACCGCCATCCGTGCACCGTTATCAGCCGAATAGTCATTGGAGACCAGGATCCGACAGCAGGAGATCCCATCAGTCAGGTCGTCCCGGAGGAAGGTTCTAGCAGTAGGGGAGGGCTCCATGCCCTAAGTGCGGAGGATTCCATACTGAGGCCTACTATTTGGATCGCCCGATATGCTACAGGTGTGGGGTGAGGGGTCATCTTCAGCGGGATTGTCGTGCGCCCAGCCAGGGCATGGGTAGGGGATTTGCCCAGTCATCCGGTTCTTCAGCCACCACATCTTCAGTGCGTCCTCCATCTCCAGCAAGACGTGGTACAATTAGGGGTGGGGCTCATGGTAGAGGTGGACCCAGCCGATTATATGCTTTGAGTGGTCGCCAGAGCGCAGACGCTTCTCCAGATATTGTTACAGGTATTCTAAATGTTCAAGCACTTGATTGTTATGCTCTTATTGATCCGGGGTCCTCCTTGTCTTATGTTACCCCGTTTATTGCCTCAAGTTTTGGGATAGAACCCGAACAGCTTCATGAGACGTTCTCTGTATCGACTCCGGTTGGTGACTCTATTATAGCAACGCGAGTCTATAAGAATTGTGTTGTCATAGTATGTGGTCGCGTTACCACGACCAATCTTATTGAGCTTGGGATGGTAGATTTTGATATTATTATGGGAATGGACTGGCTTTATTCATGCTTTGCTAAACTCGACTGTCGAACCAGAATCATGAGGTTAGAGTTTCCTAATAAGCCGGTCATTGAGTGGAAGGGGAATGGTGTGATGCCGAAAGGTAGGTTTATCTCCTGCCTTAAGGCCTTGAAGATAATTAAGAAGGGGTGTATCTATCAATTGGTCCGGGTAGCGGACACCGCTTCAGAAGTGTCGGCCCCCGAGTCCGTGCCAGTCATGAATGAGTTTCTTGAAGTTTTTTCAGATGAGCTTCCAGGGATTCCGCCAGATAGGGAGATTGATTTCAGGATTGATGTACTACCAGATATGCAACCAATATCTATTCCACCATACAGAATGGCGCCATCAGAGTTAAGGGAGTTAAAGGAGCAGCTGCAGGATTTACTAGAAAAGGGGTTCATTCGGCCGAGTGTGTCGTCGTGGGGTGCTTCGGTTCTTTTTGTTAGAAAGAAGGATGGGTCGCTTCGGATGTGTATTGATTATCGGCAGCTCAACAAGGTCACTATCAAAAACAAGTATCCATTGCCTCGAATAGATGATTTGTTTTATCAATTGCAAGGTGCGAGGTTCTTCTCCAAAATTGATTTACGGTCTGGGTATCATCAGTTGAAGATCAGGGAGCAGGATATTCCTAAGACCGCCTTCAGGACTCGTTATGGTCATTTTGAATTTTTGGTAATGTCCTTTGGGCTGACCAATGCTCCAACAGCTTTTATGGATCTTATGAATCGTGTTTTCAAGCCATTTCTATACTCTTTTGTGATTTTTTTTATTAATGACATCCTTGTCTACTCGCGGAGTCGGGGAGATCATGCTAATCACCTCAGAGCAGTCCTGCAGACTCTTCATCATCACCAGCTGTATGCTAAATTTTTGAAATGTGAGTTTTGGCTAGAATCAGTCGCGTTTTTGGGTCATGTTGTTTCTAGAGAAGGGATTCAGGTTGATCCCCAGAAGATCGCGGCAATGAAAGATTTGCCTAGACCAATAACCCCGACAAAGATTCGCAGTTTCTTGGGTCTAGCTGGGTATTATCGAAGGTTTGTGGAGAGATTCTCTACCCTCGCCTCCCCATTGACTAAATTGACGCAGAAAGCGGTGAAGTTCCAGTGGTCCGACGCTTGTGAGAAAAGTTTTCAGGAATTGAAGTCGAGATTGACTTCGGCACCGGTATTGACCTTGCCAGAAGGTATAGAGGGATTTGTGGTTTATTGCGATGCTTCAAGGGTTGGTGTAGGGTGTGTGTTGATGCAACATGGGAAGGTTATAGCGTATGCTTCAAGGCAACTCAAGAATCACGAGAAGAATTATCCGACACATGATTTGGAGATCGCGGAAGTGGTGTTTGCATTAAAATTTTGGCGGCATTATCTTAATGGGGTCCACGTGGACGTGTTCTCAGACCACAAGAGTCTTCACTATTTATTCAAGCAGAAGGAACTGTATCTAAGGCAGCAGAGGTGGTTAGAACTGCTCAAAGATTATGATATGAACATTTTGTACCATCTAGGGAAGGCGAATGTGGTGGCCGACGCTCTAAGTCGGAAGTCTATGGGTAGTTTGGCTCATTTGGAAGCGGATCAGAGGCCCTTGGCTAGGGAGGTTTATCAATTGGCCAGTTTGGGGGTTTGTCTTTCGACCTCAGGCGAAGGGGAGGTTATGGTGCATAATGGGGCAGAATGTTCACTGGTAGCGGAAGTCAAAGCAAAGAAGTTTAGTGATCCAGCATTGGCACAGTTGAAGGAGGCAGTTCTGAATAACAAGATTTCAGCATTTTCACTCGGCAGCAATGATGAATTGTTGCGATGTCAAGGTAGGCTATGTGTTCCAGATGTGGATAATCTTTGGGAGAGGGTAATGGCGGAGGCTCATAGCTCCAGGTATTCTGTGAACCCAGGTTCTACGAAAATGTATCATGATCTCCGGGAAATTTATTGGTGGAGTGGTATGAAGAGGGATGTGGCGGACCTTGTATCCAAATGTTCAAATTGTCAACAGGTGAAGACCGAGCATCAGAGGCCCGGTGGGTTAACCCATCTTATGGAAATACCAATGTGGAAGTGGTAAATGATTAGTATGGATTTCGTGGTAGGATTACCTCGCACTCAGCGCAAGTTCGACTCGATTTGGGTAATAGTGGATCGACTTACAAAATCAGCTCACTTTTTGCCAGTCAAGTCCACCGATACAGCGGAACAATATGCTCAATTGTACATCAAGGATATAGTTAGAATTCATGACACTCCAGTTTCTATTATCTCATATCGAGGGGCCCAGTTTACAACTAATTTTTGGCGGAAATTTCAGCAAGGTTTGGGTACTCAGGTAAATCTCAGCACGACTTTCCATCCACATACTGACGGTTAGGCAGAGCGGACTATTCAGACGCTCGAAGATATGCTGCGGCCTTGTGTTTTAGACTTCAAGGGTAATTGGGATGATCATTTGCCGCTTGTCGAGTTTGCTTATAATAACAGCTTCCATGCTAGTATCCGAATGGCCCTATTTAAGGCATTGTACGGAAGGAGGTGCAGATTTCCGATCAGATGGTTCGAGGTTGGTGAAGCAAAATTGTTAGGACCAGATATTGTGCACCAAGCTATGGAGAAAGTTAGAGTCATTCAGGAAAGGATGAAAACTGCTCAAAGTCGCCAGAAATCTTACGCCGATGTTCGCCGGAGAGAATTAGAATTCCAAGTAGATGATTGGGTGTTCTTAAAGGTGTCTCCCATGATGGGAGTGATGTGGTTTGGGAAGAAAGGGAAGTTGAGCCCTAGGTACGTCGGGCTGTATCAGATTGCTCAAAGGATAGGGCAAGTAGCTTATAGCTTGGAATTGCCCCTTGAGTTGTCATTAGTACACCCGGTGTTCCATGTGTCCATGTTGAAAAAGGTAATTGGAGATCCATCCACCATCTTTCCAGTTGAAACCATTGAGGTAAATGAAGAACTATCATATGAAGAGGTTCCGGTTGCTATTCTTGATAGGCAAGTCCGTAAATTGAGAAATAAGAATATTTCTTCAGTCAAAGTGTTATGGCAAAGTCAGAAAGTCGAAGAAGCTACATGGGAAGCGGAGAAGGAAATGAAAGAAAAGTACCCCCGCTTATTTGAATGAGTCTAGTAGTGAATCGTGCGTGTTCCTATTCCTAGACAATTGTAAGTTGTGGTTAATGTTGTATAAGAAGGGACCTTATCTTGTTTTCCCCTAAAATGCCTTGTTGTTGTAACTTTTCTATGCATACCACAATTTCTTGTATTGCCCTTACCTGAAAAACATGTGACCCCTTTAAAGCAAATAAAAGTAATGTGAAACAAATGTGCTAAGTAAGTGATTAATGGTAGTGTAGATTGGTAATGGTTAAATAAACTGTCTATGATCTATTGAGGTGATTGAACTGTATGGGGCGCACTGAAATGGCCCAAAGTTATGTGCAAATATGTCACACTAATTGAATCATGTGCAATTGTGAGGTAAGGAGAATGAGTTATGTGTAGTTGATAAAGTGATCAAATACGGTAAACAGTTGAGGTAACAACTTGGTGTGGGAGCTATCAAATGGTTAAAACTGTGTAATAGTGCTTGGAATTGTGTTTCGGGGGCTCTCTGGCAGGTAGATAGGCCTAATTACAAAGGAAACTCCGGTAAAATTTTCTGAAAATATTGAAGTTAGTGTAAATTAGGAAGTTTGCATATCATGTTTTCAAAACCAAATGATTTCCAAAANGGGGGGGGGGAGAATGTAAAGACCCGTAAAAATTGTTGCTAAAAATAATGCCCGAACGAGTCCCTAATTTGCTTTTACTGTGGAAATTCCTAAAACGGACCTAATTTGAACAAAAAGTACCCCGGGACTTGAGGAATTAAATTTTCCAGAAATTGGGTGTTATGCGACGCACTATGCGATCGCATAACGTGTATGCAGACCACATAGTGGTCGCATACAGGGGCAGATCACTTCCGAACTGAAGGACAACTATGCGGTCCAATCTGCGACCGCATTTCGGTTCTGCGAACCGCATAGCTGTCGCATTATTGCCATTGAGTTTTGGGGAGGGGTGTTATGCGATCGCATAACGAGTATGCAGACTGCATAGTGGTCGCATACCTGGGCAGATTGTTTTCAAATTTTGGCCCACCTGGGGGCCATTCTACGATCAACTCTGCGGACCGCATGTCAGGAATGCGATCGCATTCCTGACCGCATATTTGGCACGGGATTTTAATTTTCTAAACTTTTATACCCGACCCCAACTTCATTTAACCCTTAAAAAAAATAGAGAGAAGTGAGAGTGGGTTCTAGAGAGAGAAGTCCTCATCTTCATCATAAGAGGTAAGTCTTCACCCGATTTCCCCCAAATTCACAGAATTTAGCTAACAATAAAACACACATAGGTTGGTTCTTGAGAATGAAACTTGAGACCTTGCATGCATGTGAATAATCTTCCATAAACTAGTAAAGGGAAGCAAGTAGATTAATCTTTCACTAAAAAGGGTTTAGTTAAGCTAAGGGATCACATAGTGTTTGATAAAATGCTCAAATGAATTCGAGACTCCTAATTCTAACGTAAATATGTCGCATTGTGAACTAGATTGACGGTGCTAGACGGTTCGGTGAATTGCGAGAGAAATTAAAAAGGGGAAACTCGACTCCAGGTATGTATGGCTAACTTTAATCTTTGTAAAATTGCTTTGTGGTGTTCGAGCATACGGTACGTGTATTGGTGATAATATGTGCAACTAGTTGTTCGAGTTGTGTTGAAGCGTGAAGTGTATTCCTTGTCTGTCTTTAGTTGATCACCACACTGCTATGCTATGTGAAATGATTCTAGTAGGATAATAAATTCAAGAGTATGAATGTATATGCTAAAGGCTGTGTGACAAGTAATGAAAAGGATTTGTGGTGTGATGTAATTGAATAAAGAGGTTGTGGAAATATCGTATATGATTCACTGTTTGGTAAGGTTTGTTGTGGCACGATTTTCTTTTTATACGCATTGTGGGTTGTAAAGAAGCTGTATTCCTATTTCTGAAATTTTCTGTGATTGAATTTTGAATTGACATTGTTGATATGAGATATGATTGTTTGGTGGGATCGGGTTGCGCGCCGCAATAAGAGGGATAAGGGTGATATGTGAAAAGTGATAAGGGTGTGATGTGATTGTCCGGTGGGATCGGGTTGCACGCCATAATAGAAATACAACAAATGATTATGATTGTCCGGTGGGATCGGGTTGCACGCCGCAATAGAAAAATAATAAATAATTGTGATGGACAGGTGGGATCGGGTTGTGCGCCGCAATAGAAGAAATAAGGGTGAAATATTGAGAAGGGACAAGGGTTGAATTGCGATTGTGATTGTGATGAAGTGGAAATTGTGAAACTTCCATTGTGTATCTTTCTATATCTTGTGCAGTGAATGGGTGACTCTCTGTCTATCTCTTGCCTATGCGTTATTGAGTTTACTTAGAGTAAAGTTTGTTCATACATACCAGTACAATTCAAATGTACTAACGTCCCTTTGCTTGGGGCGCTACATTCTTGTGATGATTGTAGGTTGTTCTATAGCAGGTACTCCAGCCCACCGACAGTAGTGCCTCCTCAACGTCCTATCAGCTGTTTTTGTGAGCCCCTCTCCTTTCGCAGCCCAGTGTGGTTCAAGCCACCTCTTCTTCCGGAAATTTATTTTCCTAATTGTGTAAGGTATAGCCGGAGCCTTGTTACCGGCAAGTGTTATATAAATCCTTCGTACTCTTAGAGGCTCCGTAGACAGGAAATGTGGGTTATGTACATATATATTTTGGGCAGTATAACTTGTAGACCACGTAAAGTAAAATTGTCTGTTATGTATATTTTGTAAGTATTGTACCACATGTGAGCAATGACAGAAATCTAAAATTTATTTTCAGATTCTAAGAATGTCTTGTAATTATAATTGAATAATGTGCATGGGAATCTCAGAATAATACGTGGGATGGAAAAAGGAATCCAGGTCCGCTTGACTGGGGCTACTTAGTCGAGCGCCGGTCGTGTCCCTCGGTTTTGGGGCATGACATTGATATCAGACTCGGAATGGAATTCCGAGAGCGACAGCAGGTACGAAATGTCATTTGTGACCTGCGTGCAAAATTTGATGTCATTCGGATAAGTTTAGACGTGTTTCGGCGTCGAATGTGAATTCTTTAAAATTTCTAAGTTCTTAGGCTTGAATCCGAGGTTGATTCGGTGTTTTGGTGTTGTTTTGGGTTTTCCGAAGGTTTGACTAAGTTCGGTTAGTGATATATGACTTGTGGGAATTGTTTTTTGAGGTCCCGAGGGGCTCGTGTGTGTTTCGGATAAGTATTGGTTGTGTTGCGCTCGTTTTTGATGTTTCGTCGTCGTTTCTTAAAGAATAATTGGTACCACATTAAGAAAATGAGATCCAATTTCTGTTTTGATTGAACCATTAGATCCTTATCGTAATTACGGAGCTATAGCAAAAAGAATCGTTGAATTTGGATATTGTATGAGGAAGTTATGCTAATTTTTATGTCGGAGAGGAGAGCTGGTGCTGGTGTTTCGCAAGTGCGAAAGTGGGTCCGCACCCGCGGAGCCGCAAGTGCGAAAAATGGTCCGTATGTGCGGAATTTACAGCTGGAAACTCGCAGGTGCGAATATTTTGGTCGCAGGTGCGAAAATCGCTAAGTATAGAAAACCAGACTGCGTCATTTTTGTATTTTGAACATATCTTGAAGTCTAGAGCTCCGATTGAGGTGATTTTTGCGGCGTTCTTCTCATCTTTTCATCGGAGTCAGTATCTAAGTATTATTTTCGCATTTTAATATGATTACAAAAGTTCATTTTTTGAATTAATCCATGTTTTGATTGGAGAATTGGGGGTTTCACCATTTTAAACATATTTTGACTTCTAGAACTCGGTTTTTGGTGATTCTTTGAAGGTTTTTCACACAAATCGAATGGATAAGTGTTCTTCCACCATGATTAATCATATATCATGAATTAGTTCTTATTTATATCATTTAATTTGTGTTTTGGGTTGAAGAACTTTGGGTTTTGAAAGAAAAATTCTAGAAATGAAAATTCATGATTTAAATGACCAAATGACATCGGATTTGGATAATTTAGTATGGGTGAACTCGTATTGGAATGGGTAATCGGATTTGGTAAAAAATTTCGGGTTCCGAGGTGCGAGCCCGGGGGTCGACTTTTGGGTCAATTTTTATAATTTATAAAGATTGAAACATTATCGTTTGAAATAGTTCCTTATATGTTTTATGTGCATTTTGAAGTTGTTTTAGTTGATTTGAGCCTCCCAGAGGGCTTCCCGCCCGAGAAGTCCATTGTCGAGTAACCGGTTGTCGTCTTTGAGGGAAGTATCTTGCCTAACCTTGTGTGGGGGAATTACCCCTTAGGATTTGAGTCTTCTATGTTGATTGTAGCCCGTGTACGCGAGGTGACGATTGCATACTTGGACTTATTTTCAAATAGAATGGCCTTTTAGGATATTTAGGTTCCTATATTTCCTACGTATGAAGTGGTAACTGTTATGGTCGAGTTCCTGGTAGCTACTTTCACCTCCTCCTATTTGAATTAGATTTTTCTTGCTTTCGATTCCCCTTTGTTGATTATTTGATCTTAATTGACTTGATTTTCCCTTAAATGTTAACTAGGTATAGTTGAAAATTACCCATATTGGCGTTATTTACTTGGGGATACCTATTATTGAACATTTGCTTAAGTTGAGTTTATTCCGTGAAGCAACTGTTAGGCAAGATTGGTTATAGATGTTTCCCTTGCCGGGATGATTGGTTCTTTATTTGCTGACTTGAATATTTTGAATCGTTGCTAAATTTGTTATGTTCCCACCCCCCACCCCCCACCCCCCCGTTACATTGTTCCCTTTTACTTGGTTTTGTCTCTCTAGTGATTTCTTTTTATGAGTGATGTTTTGCCACTGTTATGATTTAAGTTCTCGTGTTGAACTTCTCATTGCATCTTGAATTTTTGCCTTATTGGTTGTTGTTGTGCTCGTTGTGTCTGGTGCAATATTTTGCTGTATTTTGGTTGTTTTCCTTCGGTGTATTGCATTGCATTGCATACATCGGGACTGCGGGCTTAGACCTGAGACTTTCCCTTGCATTGCATATTTACATTGGGACTGCGGGCTTAGACCTGAGAGTTTCCCTTGCATTGCATTGCATATTTACATAGGGATTGCGTGCTTAGACCTGAGACTTTTCCTTGCATTACATTGTATAGTTGCATTGGGACTGCGGGCTTAGACCTGAGACTTTCCCTTGCATTGCATTGTATAGTTGCATTGGGACTGCGGGCTTAGACCTGAGACTTTCCCTTGCATTGCATTGTATAGTTGCATTGGGACTGCGGGCTTCGACCTGAGACTTTGCCCTGCATTTCATTGTGCGATTATCTATTGTGATACAGACAGAGTTTCAAGTGGTTTATCATTGAGAGGATTTGGATTGAAAAGTATACATATATACACATATACTTATATTGAAATGTATAGCTGAAAGGCAATTATCTACGATAAAAGTATTTTCGAAGAACTTCTATTTTGAAAGTATATTTGAACAAATGATCTTTGAAAAAGCAGTATTTGGGTAAGTATATTTGAATACAACGTATTTTAATGGAACTATGTTCTAACGATTTTTCTTTAAAAAAATGTATACATATGCATTCAGAAAAAGTATGTTTCATAGAAGATTTTTCCTAAATCTTAGAAAGGTTATACTTTCAAATGTTTTCGATATAAACTCACGTTTTAAAGGTTGTTACCCGAGGATTCGACTATTTTTTATTTAGTTTAATTGATATTGCTTGATGTGAGTGAATTGATGCGGTGCTGAGTTTGAGTGTTTTATGTTATTGTGATTCCGTCTTTGGTTTGCGTGATTTCATTCCCTTCTTGCGTATTTTTGCTATGTTGTTTCGTTGCCTTAGTCACTTCATTCTGTGTGGATATGTGCTGAGGAGACTCAAGGTAAACCTGTTGTTGCGTTCGCAGGCTTCGGATTTACCTTCCTATTTATTCCGACTGTACTTATTCATTTTTAGACAGTTGTATTTAGATTGGTAGAAAGAATTCATAGAGCTTATGACTTGTATTAACCGGGATTTGGGAAATTGTAAACTTTGTCAAGATTTCCATATCGAGACTGTTATGTTTTATTTTATTATTGTTGATGCTCAGTAATACATTAGGCTTACCTAGTCCCTAAGACTAGGTACCATCACGGTACCCAACAGAGGGAAAATTGGGTCGTGACAACTCCTATTTCTTTTGGACCTTTAAAGTGCTTTTGAACTCCGTTTTTCATCAATTGATTCAAGAAACCTCGCTTTATCTTCATTCTTCGAATTCAAACTGATTTTGCAAGTATCAAGAATATCGCACTATTTGAACGTGGAGGCGAGCAACAAAGAACAAAAAATCGAATCTATCACGTTAATTGTTCAAATCGCTAGTGTGCTTTGGACGTGATTAATAATAAATCATCGTGGCTATGGGTACGATTCCTGTGGCATGGTCACGACACGTAAATCCCATTCGGGTGTGCATTTCATGTGACCCGATATCACTTCAAACATTAATAAAATCACACGTAGCAATCACAGGTGCATTTCATGTGACGTGGTTGCGATGTGTTCAAAAACAACAAGTGCACGCCATCCTGACTTGTTCTTAATCCATAAATATCCGAATTGGTTTATATACATACCCCGTAAAACTAAAATACCTCTTTTAGATAAAATTCCAAAATTTAGAGAATAATTGAATATCGCCTCAAATAGGCATTTTTAACCGTCATGGCCATAGTCATGACTATATAACCTACACTTGGGTGCGACAACTCATGTCCCCGACTCTAACTCAAAACCATAATAAAAATCACATGTTGTAATTGCGGGTGCATTTCATGTGGCACAGTTATAACGTGTCCAAAACATGTGCACGCCATCGTGACTTGTTTCAAGATAAATCCATAAACGTCAAAAGCGGTTAAAATTTAAAAGGCTAAGTGCACTATAGGCTTAAACACGTAAACAATCAAAAAATTTGGACCAAATAATAATAGTTAAGAGACCGTGCTAGAACCACGGAACTCAGAAATGCCTAACACCTTCTCCCGGGTTAACAGAATTCCTTACTCGAATTTCTGGTCGCAGACAAATCAAAACAGAGTCAAAATTCCTCGGTTTGGGATTTTCAAAATAAAACGGTGTCCCGGAGCATCGTCAAAAATTCGGGTGGCGACTCTAAAACTAATAAAAATCCCAAATTCGAATAATGTCACTTAAAGTGGAAAAACTCCCTTATTACCTTTTCATTAATCCGGGTAGTGAAAAAGGAGGTGTGACAGCTCTGGCGACTCTGCTGGGGACCGAACCTAGAATCTCTTGTTCAGGGTTCAAGAATTCGAGCTTATATAACTGTTATATTTTGTCTTTCATTATCTGATTTTACGTGTTTAAACCTAATGTGCTAATTTCTACATTTACCGCGTTGATATTATCTGAACTGCGTATAAAACTGTGTCGAAACCCTTCTTCTGTTAGAGTCTTCTAAATCATCTAGGAAGTGTGCACTTTGTGTGACTTCTTTTCTGTTAGAGTCATCCAAATTTTAGAATGAGGTACGGACAAGTTGCAAAGCCAGTGAAGTTTCTGTATTCCCGCTATGCTGCCCCGACCTCGGCTCGAGTTGTACGCTCGTGTAACGACCCGGTCGGTCGTTTTGAGATTTAATGCCCCGATCCCCTAATAACTACTTCTCCCATGCCTTATTATGTTAATGGAACTTGTCGGAGCGTTGAGCGGTAAAATTCAGAGTGATTTTGATCATATAGTCCTTTAAGGTGAATTTCAGCTTTAGAAATTGAGCCGTAGCTAGAGTTGTGTGATGACGGATCCGGAATGGAATTTTGTCGACCCCGTTAGCTTCGTTTAGTGATTTCAGGGTTAGGAGCATGTTCGAAATATGTTTTCGAGGTCAGATGTAGAATTAGGCTTGAATTGGCGAAAGTTAGAATTTCAGCTATTTCGGCCGATAGGTGAGATTTTGATATCGGACTCGGAATAGAATTCCGAAAGCGACAAGAAGTCCAGAATGTCATGTATGACCTGTGTGCAAAATTTGAGGTCATTCGGATGAGTTTAGACGTGTTTCGGCGTCGAATGTGAATTCTTGAAAATTCCTAAGTTCTTAGGCTTGAATCTATGCATATTTGAGTATTTTGATGTTATGGGACGTGTTTTTAAGGCTCGACCAAGTTCGAATAAGGTATTTGGGTTAGTTGGTAGGTTTGGTTGAGGTCCATGGGCCCTCGGATGATTTTCGGATGCTCAACAGAGTGGTTTTGGATTTGATAAAACACTAGAAATTATTGCTGCTGGTTTCCTTCTATGCATTCGCGTAGAGGTCACCGCATTCGCATAGAATAGTTTTGGGGCATCAGTGTTTTCTTCTTTGCGTCTGCGGTCAATTGGACACGAACGCATAGGTTGGTCAGGTAGCTCTTCGCAAACACATTGAGTTCTTCGCGTTCGCATAGGCTAAGAGGGGGGTCCCAGGGGTCAGGGGCAGTTACTCATCGCGTTCCGAGAGGGGGGACCGCGTTCGCAAAGGCCAATTCTGGGCCTAGTGAATTTTACTCTTTGCGTTCGCGGTAGCTCGTCCGCGAACGCATAGAACAAATACCTCGGCAGACTATTAAATATCCAATTCAAAGGTTTAAGCCTATTTTCACCATTTTTGAATTGTGGGAGCTCGGGAGAGGCGATCTTTGAGGGACTTTTCACCTGGGTATTCTTGGTAAGTGATTTCTAACCATCATAGGTTAAGTTCCATGATTCTAATCCTAAATTCCACCCTTAATTTCTAGATTTTTGAGTAGAAACTTGGGAAAAAATGAAGAAACGTTTTAGACCAAATTTTGGGTTTTTGATTGAGTATTTGACCTCCGATTTGAGAGATTCTTATATGGTTAGACTCATGGGGAAATGAGGGTTCGGGAAACGTAAATTTTACCCGATTCTGAGATGTGGTCCCGAGGGGCGTTTTGGTCAAAATTCCTAATTTTGCGTATTAGCTTCGAATTAATTAGTTACTTTGATTTCTCGAAATGATATTTACAATATGCAATCGAATTGAATAGATTTGGGCCATATGAAGTTGGATAATCGTGGCAAGAGATTGGTACAGAGTTGATTTACGCAGTCGAGGTAAGTGGCTTGCCTAACTCTGTGTTGGGGATGTTTTTCTTAGGCATTTTAACTGATTTTTCACTATAAAAACCCCGTGTACGTGAGGTGACGGGTGCGTGCATGGGTCATTTAACTGGATTTCCTTCGCTCTTTTTATGTCATACCTCATTTTCCATTCTATTATTATTGTGATCGTTTTAAACTGAGTAGCAACTTAAGATTTAAACACGTCAACCAATTTTACCTAATTTTTCACTCACTACTACTATTTGAACCTTGATGAAGTATTTTACTCTATATTGCCTACTGTTTTCATAAACTATTGAATTACGCTGCATCCGGTATACATCTTGCATAACATATTTAAATTGGGACTACAGACCGAGATCCGGGAGCTTTCCCCCTGTACTGCATAGCATATTTAAATTTGGACTACGGACCGAGATCCGGGAGCTTTCCCCCTGTGTTATTTAAGTTATGTGTGAAATTTGGTAAGAAACGGACTTGATTTGACGGGTTTCAGATCAAAATGGGAAAATTTAGAGTTAATGAAGTTTTGAGGATTTTCATAGAATTTGAAATTTGGTTTGGAATGTGACTTTATGTTACCAAGGTCCGAATGCAATTCCGAGACCGGGAATCCGTTATATCATTTACGGCTTGTCTGCAAAATTTGAAATCATTCCGAGTAGTATAGACCGGTTCGGCGCATTGAAATGAATTCTAGAATCTTAAGTTCTTAAGCTTGATTCAATTTGGTTTTGGGATTGAATTTTAAGTTTCGTTGTTGTTTTTCATGTTCCGAGAGTTCGAGCGAGTTTGTATCACGAATACAGACTTGCCGGTGCTTTTGGACGGGGTCCCGAGGGGCTCAGGTGAGTTTTGGACCCTCGAGAGCTAAGTTGGAAAAAACCATATTTTTGCTGTCTGGTTTGCTTCTCTGCGATCGCAGAAGGTGGGCCGCAATCGCGGAGAAGGATTTGGGCTGGGCTGCTGATTGTTCTTTGCGATCGCAACTTCCTCTTCGCGATCGCGGAAGGCAGGACTCCATGCCTCTGCGATCGCAGCCCCATTGTCGCGATCGCATAGTGCCAAGCCAAGGCCGGGCACAGATACTCTTCGCGATCACAGGACCTCTGCCGCGATTGCAGAGGTCTGGCCAGTTGGCCTTCGCGATCGCAGGACCTCTGCCGTGATCGCAGAGGTCTGGCAAGTTGGCCTTCGCGATCGCAGGCTCCTTGTCGCGATCGCAGTGAAGGAATCCTTGGGCAATATTATTAAATACGGGACTTAGCATATTTCCTCCATTTTCATCTTCCTCCTCAAGTTTTTAGAGAGCTCTTCAAGGAACCTTCCACCACTGTTATTGAGGTAAGTAAATTCCAGAGTTTTACTAGTTTCAAACATTAATTCCTAGTTAAATTCCCCACTAAATTATCTAAAATCATAGAATTAGGTAGTAATTTTAGGGTTCTTGAGGATTTTTTGATTTTCCATTTTAGGCCTTGAATTCAAGTAGAAATCACACCTTAATGATCCTTAGGCTATGGCTGAGTGATCCCTTCAAAAAAATTCGGAAATTGATCATGCGAGACAAGGGTTGGAATTTTGAAATTCTTCAAGGATAGCGATTTTAGTGAATAACTAAGATAATTTCCCACATTGTGCATAAATTGATTTAAATTTACACCTTTTGGCTAGTTGCAGTCCTTGGGTGTAGAGTTCGGAGTTTCGGGCGCAATTGTGGTCCGAGGGGTAGATTCGACACGAGGTGAGTCTCCTTTCTAACCTTGTAAGAGGGAATTGTCCCCATAGGTGATGTATATGCTATGTGTAAATTGTTCGGGGGCTACGTATGCGCCAAGTGATGAGAGTCCGTACGTAGCGGGTATTATTTTTATGTCCGGGTAGTTAGGCCCACATCATGCCTTGTATGCTTCCTCGTAATGCCTTACATGCCTTACATGCTTATCTCGTAAAACCTTATATCCTTCCTTGTAATGCTTTATATGATTTATTGTGACGCCATATGTACTATGAGATTATGTTTTGTATAGTGTTGTTCCTCTGAGGCTTTATGAAAAATTGTTGAATGCAAAGAATTTGTTATGGAAAGTAAGTATTATGAGATATTGGGATCGGGTCGTACGCCACGGCAGGTTTTGGAGTGATTATACCTATATGGGATCGGGTCGTACGCCACGGCAGAGTTGAAAAGAAATTGAAATATATATGGGATCAGGTCGTACGCCACGGCAAAGTCGAAAAGAAATTGAAATGCATATGGGATCGGGCCGTACACCATGGCATTGTTGAGAAATACTTGAAATACATATGGGATTCCACTGTTATTGAGGTAAGTAAATTCCATAGTTTTACTAGTTTAAAACTTTAATTCCTAGTTAAATTCCCTACTAAATTATCTAAAATCAAAGAATTAGGTAGTAATTTTAGGGTTCTTGAGGATTTTGTGATTTTCCATTTTAGGCCTTGAATTCAAATAGAAATCACACCTTAATGATCCTTAGGCTATGGGTGAGTGATCCCTTCGAACATTTTCGGAACTTGATCATGCGGGACCGGGGTTGTAATTTGGAAATTCTTCAAGGATAGTGATTTTAGTGAATAACTAAGATAATTTCCCACATTTTGCATGCATTGATTTAATTTTACACCTTTCTGCTAGTTGCACGTCCTCGGGTGTAGAGTTCGGAGTTTCGGGCGCAATTGTGGTTCGAGGGGTAGATTCGACACGAGGTGAGTCTCCTTTCTAACCTTGTAAGAGGGAATTGTCCCCATAGGTGATGTATATGCTATGTGTAAATTGTTCGGGGGCTATGTATGCGCCAAGTGATGAGAGTCCGTACGTAGCGGCTATTATTGTTATGTCCCGGTAGTTAGGCCCACATCTGCCTTGTATGCTTCCTCGTAATGCCTTATATGCTTTTCTCGTAATGCCTTATATGCTTCCTTGTAATGCTTTATATGATTTATTGTGACTCTATATGTACTATGAGATTATGTTTTGTATTGTGTTGTTCCTCTGAGGCTTTATGGAAAATTGTTGAATGGCAAGGAATTTATTATGGAAAGTAAGTATTATGAGATATTGGGATCGGGCCGTACGCCACGGCAGGTTTGAGAGTGATTATGCCTATATGGGATCGGGTCGTACGCCACGAAAGAGTTGAAAAGAAATTGAAATACATATGGGATCGGGCCGTACGCCACGGCAGGTTTGAGAGTGATTATGCCTATATGGGATCGGGTCGTACGCCACGAAAGAGTTGAAAAGAAATTGAAATACATATGGGATCGGGCCGTACGCCATGACAGTGTTGAGAAATACTTGAAATACATATGTGATCAGGCCGTACGCCACGACGAGCTTAGAATGTACCTTATGGGAGCGGGCCGTACGCCACGGTAGATCTAAGACATGGTGATTATTGTATCGT
The DNA here is from genome assembly GCA_005239495.1 of Nicotiana undulata. Classification (NCBI taxonomy): domain Eukaryota; kingdom Viridiplantae; phylum Streptophyta; class Magnoliopsida; order Solanales; family Solanaceae; genus Nicotiana; species Nicotiana undulata. The sequence continues at coordinate 85,265 of ML274165.1, read as the reverse complement.
TTTGGTGGTCTTACCCTTGAAAGTGTATTATTGTTTAATTCAGTAGTTGTTTGGATTTCTGCTCTTGATATGTACTTGTTGCTTATTTCCAGACATGCCTACTGTATTTCATTATATTCTATCGTATGTTATTACTGTTGGACCTTAGTGAGTATCGAGTCGACCTCTCGTCACTACTTCTTCGAGTTTAGGCGGGATACTCATTGGGTACATATTTATTTAATATGTACTCATGCTGCACTTCTGTACTTAACTGTACAGGTCCTGAGGCCGCTGCTTCTGGTTATTGTACCGGAGATAGACCCTGAGCTTGTGGACTCGACTTCACGGTGAGCTGCTTCCTCTGGCGATTCCCAGCAGCACCATGGAGTTTTCACTTACTTTTGTTATTTTCCCTGTCTATTTCATCCAGACTGAGGATTTGTATATATATTACTTTCCTTTGTATATTCCGTTAGTATGCGCATGACACTTGTGACACTAGTGGCACACGCGTAGTGTATATATATTTTGGGTTTGGGTTATACAGAGATGCATATGTTTTATTTTGGCCATGTAGTGTTATGCTTTATTTCCATGTCAAGCTATCATCATGTTTAACTATTTAAAATTTGTAAATGTTGACTTGTTTAATTATATGGGAAGGGTAACACTTAGTGTAATTTTTGTTGGCTTGCCTAACCCCATTGTTGGGCGCCATCACGACCTGGATAGGATTCTGGGTCGTGACAACGTGCTATCATAGCACTAGGTTCACGTAAGTCTCACGAGTCACGGGCAGGCCCAGTAGAGTCTTTCAGATCGGTACGAAGACGTTTGTACTTATCTTCAGTAGGCTATGGGGTGTTAGGAAACTTCCCTTTATTCATATCCTGTCGTGCAATCTATGATGTACTCAAAATTATTCTTTTATTGTCTCACATATGGTGAGTACGCGTGCATCCAGTGTTTTTGGCCCGGAAAATGCCGCTTCCCCCGCCGCCTGAGGTCGGGGTAGAGGCAGGGGTAGAGAACCTGCTCGAGGTAGGGGACGAGGGCGTCCCAGAGCTACACCAGTGGCACCACCAGATAACCCTATTATGGAGGAGCAGGATGAGGTGCCTCCTGTAGCACCTTCTCTAGTGGATTTCATGACGGGGCCAGGCTTGCAGGAGGTCATGGGCCGTATGCTGAGATTCATGGACACTATGTCCCAAGCTGGTTTATTTCCATCCGACCCTGCTACTTCTCAGGCGGGAGGGGGAGTCCAAACCCCTACCGCTCAGGACACAGGTTAGACAGTAGCAACACGTCATACCCCGGCACACTGCCCGTGGGAGGGGTTCAGCCCGTAGTAGCAACCCGTGAGCCCAGGCAAGTTGCAGAGGGTGACTAGCAGAAGATGTTGGATAAATGGACCCGATTTCGCCCTCGAGTCTTCGTGGGTGAGCCGGGAGAGGATGCTCAGGATTTTATTGATAGGTGCAGGGATAGACAACACAACATGAGGATTTTGGAGTCCCATGGAGTGGATTTCACCACATTTCAGTTAGAGGGCAGAGCTCGCAAGTGGTGGCAGTCATATATTCTCAGCATACCAGCAGATTCTCCTTCTTCCACTTGGGATCAGTTCGCTCAGCTATTTCTAGACAGATACATTCCACCTTCTGAGAGGGAGGAGATACAGGGTCAGTTTGAGCGACTAGAGCAGGGGCATATGTCAATGACTGATTATGAGGCTAGATTTTCCGAGTTGTATCGCCATGCCCTTATGATATTGCCTACTGATGCCGAGAGGGTGCATTGGTTTGTGGCAGGCTTGCATCCAGGTATTAGGGACTCTATGGCCCGAGAGGTGAAGATGGGTACCCCCTACCAGCTTGTAGTCGAGATAGCTCGACGAATTGAGGGGTATCGGTTGAGAAGCAGGGAACAGGGTCAGCAGCGTCAGCGGGACAAGAGGGCCAGGTTCTCAGCAGAGTTCAGGGATGTTTCAGCTAGGAGCAGGGGTCAGTTCGGGGGTGGTCAGCCCAGCAGACCTTCATATTCAGCACCCTCACTACCCCCTCGAGGTGGTTCAATTAGGACTCAGTTCGGTGCTATGCCAGAGCGTTCCTATCATCCTCCAGCCACCTAGGGTGCACCCAACAGTTATTCCAGTCATCAGAGATCCTCTAGTTCCTATTTTAGTGCCTTACCAGAGGGTTCACACCGCCCTCCGGCTATTTAGAGTTCCTCCTCTTTGGGGAAGCAGGCTGTAACACCAGGAGGTTGTTTCGAGTATGGGGAGCCGGGGTATACGTGGAGGTATTGTCCCAGGTATCGGGGCAAGGCAGTGAAACAGAGTTATCAGCCTAGGAGTTCGGCACCAGCAGTTCGGCAACCTCGAGGTGGAGGACAGGTTGGCAAGGGTCGTCCTAGAGGGGGAGGCCAGCCAGGAGGAGGTCAGTTAGTTTCTGTTCACTCTGGGGGAGTTCAGTCTTCCGGAGCCTCAGCTAGATTTTATGCCATTCAGGCCAGATCAAATGCAGTGGCCTCAGACGCCGTAATCACATGTATTATCTCTGTATGTGGTAGAGAGGCTTCGGTACTATTTGATCCAGGATCCACGTATTCATATGTTTCAGTGCTATTTGCTCATTTTCAGGATGTCCCTCGTGAATCCTTGGGTTCTTCTATATATGTGTCCACTCTTGTGGGTGATTCTGTGGTGGTAAACCGGGTCTACCAGTCTTGTGTGATCACTTTCTGCGGTTTCGATACTAGAGCAGATCTTTTATTGCTGGATATGATTGATTTTGAGGTTATCCTAGGTATGGATTGGCTATCTCCTTATCATGCCGTGTTAGATTGCCATGCCAAGACAGTCACTTTAGCCATGCCTGAGTCGCCTAGGCTAGAGTGGAGAGGTTCTTCAATCAGTGCCTCCAGCAGGGTCATTTCCTTCATGAAGGCTCGGCATATGGTCGAGAAGGGTTTTTTTGGCTTAACTTGCTTATGTGCGGGACACCACCGCCGAGTCTTCGACCATTGATTCAGTGCCGGCGGTGCGAGAGTTTTCAGACGTATTTCCTTCAGATCTTCCAGGCATGCCTCCTGATCGAGATATTGATTTTTGTATTGATTTAGCTCCAGATACTCAGCCTATTTCCATTCCCCTATATCGTATGGATCCTAAAGAGCTGAAAGAGTTAAAGGAGAAACTTGAGGAGTTGTTGGCTAAGGGGTTCATCAGGCTGAGTGTGTCGCCGTGGGGTGCTCCAGTCCTATTTGTGAAGAAGAAGGATGGGTCTACGCGAATGTGTATTGATTACCGCCAGCTGAATAAGGTTACTATTAAGAATAAGTATCCTCTGCCGCACATCGATGATTTATTTGACCAGTTGCAGGGTGCTCGTGTGTTTTCTAAGGTCGATTTGAGATCGGGTTATCATCAGTTGAAGATTCAGGCTTTAGATGTTCCGAAGACTACATTTCGTATCAGATATGGCCATAATGAGTTCCTGGTGATGTCCTTTGGTTTAACCAATGCCCAGCAGCATTCATGGACTTGATGAATAGGGTATTCCGGCCATATATTGATTCCTTCGTCATCGTCTTCATTGATGACATCTTGATTTATTCGCGGAGCCAGGGTGAGCATGAGCAGCACTTGAGAGTTGTGCTCCAGACCTTGCAGGAACAGAAGTTGTATGCTAAGTTCTCCAAGTGCGAGTTGTGGTTAGATTTCGTGGCATTTTTGGGGCATGTGGTATCCGTAGAAGGTATCAAGGTTGATCCTCAGAAAATTGAGGCAGTTCAGAGTTGGCCGCGTCCTACTTCAGCTACAGAGATCAAAAGTTTCTTGGGCCTAGCAGACTATTATCGCCGATTCATGGAAGGATTCTCTTCTATTGCATCTCCATTGACCAGATTGACTCAAAATAATGCCCCATTTCGGTGGTCCGACGAGTGTGAGGCGAGCTTTCGGAAGCTCAAGTCAGCTTTGACTTCAGCACCAGTTCTGTCATTGCCCTCCGGTTCTGGGATGTATAATGTGTATTGCGATGTTTCACGCATCAGGTTGGGATGTGTGCTGATGCAGGATGGCAGGGTTATTGCTTATGCTTCGCGCCAGCTGAAGGCTCATGAAAAGAATTATCCTGTGCACGACTTAGAGTTGGCGGCGATTATTCATGCTTTGAAGATTTGGCGCCACTATGGTGTGTCATGTGAGGTCTACACTGATCACCGCAGTTTGCAACACTTATTCAAGCAGAGGGACCTTAATTTGAGGCAGCGGAGATGGCTTGAGTTGTTAAAAGATTATGATCTCACTATTTTGTATCACCCGGGCAAGGCGAATGTAGTAGCAGATGCTTTGAGCAGGAGGGAAGCGAGTATGGGTAGCTTGGCCTACATTGCTGCGGAGGAGAGACCTTTAGCCTTGGACATTCAGACCTTGGCCAACCGCCTTGTGAGATTGGACCTTTCGGAGCCTCTTCGAGTTTTGTCTCATGTTGTTGCTCAGTCTTTATTGTTGGAGGAGATTAAGGCTCGACAGTTTGATGATCCATGCCTTGCAGAGCTTCAGGATACGGTGGTCCAGGGCAGGACCAAGGAGGTTACTTTGGGCGAGGATGGTGTCTTGAGGCTCTAGGGCCGTTTATGTGTTCCTAACATTGATGGCTTGAGGAAGAGAATTTTAGAAGAGGCCCACAGTTCTCGGTATTCTGTTCATCCGGGTGCGACGAAGATGTACCATGATTTGAAGCATCACTACTGGTGGAGGCTGATGAAGAAAGATATAGTGCAGTATGTGGCTAGGTTTCTCAACTGTCAACAAGTCAAGTATGAGCACCAGAGGCTAGGGGTCTTGTTTCAGCAGATGCCCATTCCTGAGTGGAAATGGGAGCGCATCACCATGGACTTTGTGGTTGGGTTGCCTCGAACTTTGCGAAAGGTTGACGTGGTTTGGGTCATTGTGGATAGATTGACCAAATCGGCGCATTTAATTCTTGTGGCTACTACTTATACTACAGAGAGGCTGGCCCAGATTTATGTTCGAGAGATAGTCCGGTTGCACGGTGTGCCGGTGTCCATTATATCAGATCGAGGTCCTCAGTTCAACTCGCACTTCTGGAGAGCATTGCACAATGAGATGGGCACTCACATAGATATCAACTCAGCATTTCACCCTCAGAATGATGGTCAGTTGGAGCGTACAACTCAGATTTTGGAGGATACGCTCAGGGCTTGTGTGATTGATTTTGGCGGTCAATGGGACCAGTTCTTGCCTTTAGCAGAGTTTGCATACAATAACAGTTATCAGTCCAGCATCGAGATGGCTCCATTCGAGGCTTTATATGGTCGACGATGTCGTTCTCCTATCGGGTGGTTTGAGCCTAGCGAGGCCAAGTTATATGGCACAGATCTGGTGAGAGATGCTTTGGATAGGATGAAGATTATTAAGGAGAGACTCCGCACACCTCAGTCCAGACAAAAAAGTTACGCAAATCAGTGGGCGCGTGATGTAGCTTTTTTGGAGGGAGATAAGGTTATGTTGAAGGTTTCGCCGATGAAGGGCATTATGAGATTCGGGAAGAATGGCAAGCTAAGCCCCAGGTTTATAGGCCCTTTTGAGGTGTTGAAACGAGTCGGGGAGGTTGCTTATGAGCTCGCTTTACCTCCCGCCATATCAGGAGTCCATCCGGTATTTCATATATCCATGCTCCGGAGGTATCATGCTGATTTCTCTCACGTGATTGATTTCAGCACTATTAAGTTAGATGAGAAGTTGGGCTTCGAGGAGGAGACAATTGCTATTATTGATAGGCAGGACCGCCCAGTTGAGGTCTAAGAGAATTTCTACCATAAAGGTCCAGTGGAGGGGCCAACCAGTTGATGAGGCGACTTGGGAGTCCGAGGAGGGCATGCGGAGCAGGTATCCGCAGCTATTCAGCACTTCAGGTACGATTCTACGTCCGTTCGAGGACGAACATTTGTTTTAGAGGGGGAGATTGTGATGACCCAAATGGGTCATCTTATGTAAAGTTAATTATGACTGTGTTCCAAGGCTCCGAAAGCCTTCGTTAATCTCACCTTGATGTGCGTGCGCAGCCCAGGCGCGTAGCCGAGAAGCCTTTATGTGAAAACTTGATATAGAGTTGAATTTATGATAATTAATTAAATAAAGTTGACTTTGGTCAACATTTTGGTAAACGGACCCGAATCCATGATCTGACAGTTCCGAAAGGTCCGTAGGAAAATATGGGACTTGGGCGTATGCCCGGAATTGAATTCCGAGGACCCAAGTCCGAGAAATGAATTTTTAAAGAAAATTGTTGTCTGAAAATAATAAAAGCTTATGAAAATGAACCTTGATGTTAAACCTCTCCTGCCGGGCCCGTATTATGGTTTTGGACACCGTAACAAGTTCAATATGTGTTATTTAAGTTATCTGTGAAATTTGGTAAGAAACGGACTTGATTTGACGGGTTTCGGATCAAAATGGGAAAATTTAGAGTTAATAAAGTTTTGAGGATTTTCATAGAATTTGAAATTTGGTTTGGAATGTGACTTTATGTTACCAAGGTCCGAATGCAATTCCGATACCGGGAATCCGTTATGTCATTTACGACTTGTCTGCAAAATTTGAAATCATTCCGAGTAGTATGGGCCGGTTCGGCGCATTGAAATGAATTCTAGAATCTTAAGTTCTTAAGATTCATTCAATTTGGTTTTGGGGTTGAATTCTGAGTTTCATTGTTGTTTTTCATGTTCCGAGAGTTCGAGCGAGTCCGTATCACGAATACAGACTTGCCGGTGCTTTTGGACGGAGTCCCGAGGGGCTCAGGTGAGTTTTGGACCCCCGGGAGCTATGTTGGAAAAAACCAGATTTTTGCTGTCTGGTTTCCTTCTCTGCGATCGCAGAAGGTGGGCCGCGATCGCGGAGAAGGATTTGGGCTGGGCTGCTGATTGTTCTTCACGATCGCAACTTCCTCTTCGCGATCGCGGAAGGCCGGACTCTATTCCTTCGCGATCGCATCCCCATTGTCGCGATCACATAGTGCCAAGCCAGGGCCGAGCACAGATACTCTTCGTGATCTCAAGACCTTTTCCACGATCGCGGAGGTTTGGCCAATTGGCCTTCGCGATCGCAGGACCTCTGCCGCGATCGTAGAGGTCAGGCCAGTTGGCCTTCGCGATCGCAGTGAAGGAATACCTGGGCAGTTTTATTAAATACGGGACTTAGCATATTTCCTCCATTTTCATCTTCCTCCTCAAGTTTTTAGAGAGCTCTTCAAAGAACCTTCCACCACTGTTATTGAGGTAAGTAAACTCCATAGTTTTACTAGTTTCAAACATTAATTCCTAGTTAAATTCCCCACTAAATTATCTAAAATCATAGAATTAGGTAGTAATTTTAGGGTTCTTGAGGATTTTGTGATTTTCCATTTTAGGCCTTGAATTCAAGTAGAAATAACACCTTAATGATCCTTAGGCTATGGGTGAGTGATCCCTTCAAAAAATTTAGGAAATTGATCATGCGAGACCAGGGTTGGAATTTGGAAATTCTTCAAGGATAGCGATTTTAGTGAATAACTAAGATAATTTCCCACATTGTGCATGCATTGATTTAATTTTACAGCTTTTGGCTAGTTGCAGTCCTTGGGTGTAGAGTTCGGAGTTTCGGGCGCAATTGTGGTCCGAGGGGTAGATTTGACACGAGGTGAGTCTCCATTCTAACCTTGTAAGAGGGAATTGTCCCCATAGGTGATGTATATGCTATGTGTAAATTGTTCGGGGGCTATGTATGCGCCAAGTGATGAGAGCCCGTACGTAGCGGGTATTATTTTTATGTCCGGGTAGTTAGGCCCACATCATGCCTTGTATGCTTCCTCGTAATGCCTTACATGCCTTACATGCTTTTCTCGTAAAACCTTATCTGCTTCCTTGTAATGCTTTATATGATTTATTGTGACGCCATATGTACTATGAGATTATGTTTTGTATAGTGTTGTTCCTCTGAGGCTTTATGGAAAATTGTTGAATGGCAAAGAATTTGTTATGGAAAGTAAGTATTATGAGATATTGGGATCGGGCCGTACGCCACGGCAGGTTTCGGAGTGATTATGCCTATATGGGATCGGGCCATACGCCACGACAGAGTTGAAAAGAAATTGAAATATATATGGGATCGGGCCGTACGCCACGGCAGAGTTGAAAAGAAATTGAAATGCATATGGGATCGGGCCGTACACCATGGCATTGTTGAGAAATACTTTAAATACATATGGGATCGAGCCATACGCCAAGACGAGTTTAGAAGGTACCTTATGGGAGCGGGCCGTACGCCACGGCAAATCTAAGACTTGGTGATTATTGTTTCGTTTCGGTCGTCTTTCCCTTGAAAGTGTATTATTGTTTAATTCAGTAGTTGTTTGGATTTCTGCTCTTGATATGTACTTGTTGCTTATTTCCTGACATGCCTACTATATTTCATTATATTCTGTCGTATGTTATTACTGTTGGACCTTAGTGAGTATCGAGTCGACCTCTCGTCACTACTTCTTCGAGTTTAGGCGGGATACTCTATGGGTACATATTTATTTAATATGTACTCATGCTGCACTTCTGTACTTAACTGTACAGGTCCTGAGGCCGGTGCTTCTGGTTATTGTACCGGAGATAGACCCTGAGCTTGTGGACTCGACTTCACGGTGAGTTGCTTCCTCTGGCGATTCCCAGCAACACCATGGAGTTTTCACTTACTTTTGTTATTTTCCCCATCTATTTCATCCAGACTGAGAAGTTGTATATATATTACTTTCCTTTGTATATTCCGTTAGTATGCGCATGACACTCGTGACACTAGTTCTTGGCACACGCGTAATTTATATATATTTTGGGTTTGGGTTGTACAAGCACGGATATGCTTTATTTTGGCCATGTAGTTTTATGCTTTATTTCCATGTCAAGCTATCATCATGTTTAACTGTTTAAAATTTATAAATGTTGACTTGTTTAATTAGATGGTAAGGGTAACACTTAGTGTAATTTGTGTTGGCTTGCCTAACCTTGTCGTTGGGCGCCATCACGACCTGGATTAGGATTCTGGGTCGTGACAAGCATCCTCTCAGTTTTCTTTTCTTATTTCATCATTTAGGAGTAGTATTTTATGGTAGAAGTTGGGATGTAATAGCATATGTTCTATACGTCTTCTTTTCTCTTTAATTGTAAACTGGACTAGATTGTATTTAATTCTCATTCAGTGACTTTTCTTTTCACTATGATCAGCCCATTCTTATCGGCATAACAAGTATTTCATTTATCCAAACTCTTTGAAAATTTTTGCACTACTGAAATGAATTTAAAAAATCGAACAAAAAGGGTTAGAGTTTTAACCTGAAATTTTTGTACTGTTTGTTTCTGTTATGAAAAATAACCTAGATTACGTTCCGCAAACCTTAATATTTTCAAAAGGATAATCGAATGACTATAATTCCGATATTGTTATGTTGGTTTCTTTGTAAATACAATCGCTCCCGGCAAAATTCGTAGAAAACTCTTCCACTTAGATTCTTGAACTATGTATAAAAATCCTATATTATTGAATAGGACAACTGGTAGCGGAATTACACCTGCCTTTATGTGATACTATGTTCGCAATTCGAGCTTGCTTTATTCATTGCTATACAAATCAAAATATGCTGGCATGTCTCCCTTTTTTCAGATGTTTCTACTCACTTTAATTTGAACATGTATCTTAAATAGCCATGATTAGGATTGGCCAAAGGGAATAAAATGACTATGGGGCTAAAATTTGGCCATAGCCTGAAACTTGTTATCTTTTAGGTTTGCAAAAATCATTTAGGCAACCCCCTAGGTAGAATAATACCTTTAGTTTGAAAAATTGGGTAAAATCAAGTGTCATTCCAAAATTACCATAATCTACACCCGGGAGTGGAAACTCGTGCCCCTACCCTTAACTTCAAACATTAATAGAATGCGCATAGCGACCACGGAAGCATTTCATGTGAGGTGTTTTCCGTGTGCTCAAAAACAACAAGTGCACGCCATCGTGACTTGTTTAAAATAAATTCATAAACATCCTAATTGATCTTAAAACTAAGACGCTCTTTCAAAAGTAGAAAAAATAAAGAATAATCGAATATCGCCTCAAATAGGCATTATAAAACCGTCATGACCATTACTCTTGACTACGTAATCTACACTCGGGTGTGACAACTCATGTCCCCGTCTTCGACTTCAAATCATAATAAAATCACGTGTTGCAATTGCGGGTGCATTTCATGTGGCGTAATTGTAATACGTTCAAAAGCATAACAAGTGCACGTCCTCGTGACTTGTTTTTCAAGATAAATTCATAAATGTCAAAAGCGGCTAAAGTTTAAAAGGCTAAATGCACAATAGGCTAGAACACGTAAAACAATAAGATAATTTAGGCCAAATATTAATAGTTAAGCGACCGTGCTAGAACCACGGAACTCGGGAATGCCTAACACCTTCTCCCGGGTTAACATATTTCCTTACTCGGATTTCTGGTCATAGACAAATCAAAACAGAGTCAAATCTTCCTCGGTTTGGGATTTTTAAAACAAAACGGTGTCCCGGAGCATCGTCAAAAATCCGGGTGGAGACTCTGAAATTAATAATAAATCCCAAATTCGAATAATGTCACTTAAAGTGGAAAACTCCCTTCCTTCATTAATCTCGGGGTAGTGAAAAAGGAGGTGTGACAGCTCTAGCGACTCTGCTGGGGAACGAACCCAGAATCTCTGGTTCAGGATTCAAGAATTTGAGCTTATATAACTGTTATGTTTTGGATTTCATTATCTGATTTTACGTGTTTAAACCTAACGTGCTAAATGCCGCTTTTTACCTCTTTGATATTATGTGAAGTGCGTATAAAACTGTGCTGAAACCCTTCTTCTCTCTGAGTCTTCTAAATCATCTGGGAAGTTTGAACTTCGTGTGACTTCTTTTCTGTTAGAGTCATCCAAATTTTAGAACGAGGTACGGATAAGTTGAAAAGCCGGTGAAGCTTCTATATTCCCGGTATGCTGCCCCGACCTCGGCTCGAGTTGTCCGCTCGAGTAAGCCTTGTCTAGAACAAAACCCCAGGGTATAAACCTATTTGTTTGTTGATCGGCTAAAAAAAATTAAAAAATAAAAGTTAACAGAAAAACCAAGAGGGAAATAGAATAGAAGATTTAGCCGATTTTTGGAAAAAAAATGATATTCAAAATTATCCCGAAACTCTGCAAAAATTTCTGAAAAATAGTATTTCAAAACAAAGTAAGTCGGTACATATTTTTCAAAATTGTGTCAAGATTTCCCGAACAACGCGTTGTTTGATTCTCACCGGATGTGAGATACGTAGGCAACCCTCATCGGGTCCAACCTTATTTTCAATAAAACCACGATCGCAAAATTAGGTAATGTTGTTCTTGCCTAAATAGTCAATTGTCCCAACGGGACGCTAGAAGGTTGTTTCTGCAAAAATAGTCACTTATAGTCTTTTTGAAAATTTTGGCCCAGTTAGCGAGCACAACCCTAAAAGATTCCTACTCGAAGTATTAAGGGGTCGTATTCGCAAGGGTGGTCCATTTTTCTTTACTACAAAACTTTTGCAAAAATAACACTTTTTCGCAGTTAGTCAAAACCTTGTATGGCTTTGTTTTCTTAATCAAAACATTTAAACAAATGTGCCGGATGAATACAGTTGAAAACACTCCCTTTAGCGATGTCGAGGAAATTCCCGTGGGACTCCATATGTGGTGGAGCCACCATGTGGAAGTTAGTAGAATGTCTGTCGTAAAAGCTCTGGGCGGACTCACTGGCCTTCTAAAAATCAAGCCGATATTGGATATCGTTGAAGCTTTAGTGTCATTTTGGGACCCCGCCCACAACGTGTTCCACTTTTTAGACTTTGAGTTGACACCCACGCTAGAGGAAATAGCGGGGTATGATGGTCTCGGTGACAATCTTAGTAGTCGGTATCCGGTGGCACCCAGGGCGGTAACTCCACATAAGTTCTTGGATCTTTTGAACATTAGTCGGGACACTCAAGACTCACACCTGGCGGAAGGGTTCTGCACTTTTTTTTTTCCTGTACAAACGTTATTGAGATCCTCGGGGCTATGAGGCCGAAAATAGTGGTCTGACTCACCACAAGAACCAGGCTAAATGGGAAGCCCGCAGAGGGTTAGCTTTTGTGGTAGCATTCCTGGGCACTTTAATCTACCCCCTAGGTGACAGACTGATAGATATCGGACTGGTAGGGATGGTGGATTTCATGACAAAAAAGAACAATGGCACTCTTATACCAATGATCTTAGCTGACATTTACCGTGCTCTGACAATTTGCCAGTCAGGGGGAAAGTTCGTTGAAGGGTGCAATCTGCTACTACAGATTTGGATGATCGAGCTCCTCTGTCACCGCCCGGGTTATATGAACTACTGCGTAAGCGGTCTGAATTGTATCGAAGAACACAGTACTCGGATAGAGGGTCACAAATTTCCTGAGGGTACAAAGGCCTGACACTCACATTTGAGTTCATTGGCCGTCGACCGAATCGAGTGGACTTTTGGATGGCTCCCTGTCGGCGAGGTTATCAATATGTACGCTGAAGTGTGCTATCTTTTGTTAATGGGTCTGCAGAGTATCCAGCCATATGCCCCACATCGGGTCATAAGGAAATTAGAGGGTATGAAACCCCGGACCTGTGAAAAGACCTCACGTGCAACATTTTACTGAGCAGACACAAGAACACTGGGGTTGGATAGAAAAGGAAAACAACTACTGTGCTACAAAAAGTAAACTGGAGGCCCAGATCCGAGAGATTAAATTTGAAAATTTTTTACAAACTGTTGCATCCGAAGGGGAAAGAAACGGGATGAACAAAGTAAATGAAGCCCTCAGAGCTCAAATCCAAAAAATGAGGATAGCCATTGAAAACCCCGAAAGAAGTAGAGCCGACGAAAGACTTGTCACCAGCCCCAGGAAAAATTTGTGTAGCTATGGGGACGACTATGACAAAGCCGAGGAAGATTTGACCCGAGCTCGAGCAAAGTTGGCAAAGAATGCAGAAGAAAGGGAAAAATTCGTGCAAAAAATGAAGAGAAAGCATGACCAAGAAGTTCTGGGTTTGAAAGAAAGAATGGCCACCTTTGAAAATGAGATGGCCAAACAAGCACAAAGGTTTAAAGCATAAAGAGAACAGTGTTATGACATGATAGCCCAGTTGGAAGAAGAATTGCGACAGTGGAAAAAGCAGACTCACAAAGACGCCCAGGCTTTAGAGGCAAGATCTCAGCAGATCGGGCGTCTACTTCAGGAAAAAAGTATCACCAGGCAAAGGGTCCGAGAGATTGCTGATCACATTGTCACCAAATGCCAGGAATGCGAAGATATGACTCGGACCACCTTCTTCTCAGCGGTTATGATCTTCGTCCACAAGATAATGGACGACCTCTACCGCCTCCAACAAGATATAGCACGCAAGCCCGTGGCAAGAACGAATGATGCCTTACGGGTCCCTGAAGCAATGAAAGCACTGATGTATTTTTGATATTTTTCGAGTTTGTATTTTATTTTCCTGCTGTAGTCCTGTCTAAGTCCATTGTAGTTTTTGCATTTCCAAGAAAACCTGATACCAACTTGTCATGACCCTAAATCCTAACAAGCCGTGATGGCGCCTACCGTGAAACTAGGCTAGCCAACCATCACCTTACTACGCGTTTATTCATTTATAACAATTCACAATTTAATAATAAGCATGCAACCATAGCATAAATAATGAAATTAAGTCTTAGCGTCCCAATAATAGTCTAAACAAAGCCTAAACAAAACCTCCCAAGAACTGGAGTCAATAGTCATGAGCATCTACGAACAAATAAATCTAACTCTACTAAAACTATAATATCCTCCTCTGATCAAGTGCTAAAATATAATAAGGAAGGGAAGTGGAGAAGCTGTCAACGCTGAACAGCTACCTCAAAATCGCGTAACGGCTGCTAACGAACTAAGACATCTACTACTCCAGACCGTCACCTGAATTTGTGCACAGAGGCATAGGGAGTCTTTATGAGTATGCCAACTCAGAAGTAATGAAAATAAATCACAGTCTGATTAATATAAAACACACAGTACAGATACACATTTCCACAAAACTAGTAAAACACCAAGTCACCATGTAGTATTCATCAAATAATAAGTTCGAAATCAGTTTCCACAAAACCTTTGAAACAAGTGCAATATCAGTATATCTCAGTAAAATTCTCAGTAAAAACTAGTGTGAAAACAAAGTAAATCATAGTTTGAAAACTCAGTAAAACTTTTCATAAAACTGCCCATCGGGCCATAATCATTTCTCGTAACAATATTTGTCAGTACTAGCCTATCAGGCAACCTCACAATAACTCTGCCCATCAGGCAACCTCACAATCACTCTGCCCATCAGGCAACCTCACAATCACTCTGCCAATCAGGCATCCTCACATAACTCATCATAAGCCCCGCGGGCATCACTCAATCGGTACCGGCACTCACTTGGCGTGTGTTACAGACTCCGGAGGGGCTCGTACAGCCCAAGCGCTATAATAAGCCACAGCATGGCGTAAATCACACACAAAATAGGCCCACAGCCTCACTCATATCATATCATCCTCACAATGTATGCCAGAAACCTCACTCAGTCAGATACTCTCAATTTGCCCTTCAGGCCATAAATATACCGGGTTCTCGACCCAAAAATATTGTTTCATTTTCAAGAAGTAGTATCCAAATACTCTGAGTGTCAAAGAAATTTCACAGAAAAAGCCTGACTAAAAATCATAACATATCAGTGAGGATAATAGTAAAACATCCCCCAAGGGGTACACAAATCGGCACTAGGCCCCAAACATGGCTTACAGCCCAAAACATATCAAGTATATATAGTACTATTGGAAATAAGCTTTAAAAGCCGTTTCGCAACTCAATAGTCGCCTAAGTAATGAATGTATCTCCAAAGTTCCAACCTTTTCATTTCAAAACCCGTGAAAGGGTGCATAGTCCGGGGTTTCATATCCTCAGGACAGGATTTAAAGACATTACTTACCTCAAAGCTAGCCCGAAATTATTCCACAACACGCTTGCCTCTCGAATCAACCTCCGAAGGCTCCAAATCTACCAAGTTCAGATTTTTATCATCAATATATGCTTAAGGAATAAATTCCCATCTTTATTTTGAACTGGAATGATATTAGCTAACCATGGCGGATACTCCACAACTCTAAGTAACTTAGCGTTGATTTGCTTGGTGACTTCCTCATTGATTTTAAAACACATTTTCGGTTTGAACTTTCTGAGCTTTTGCTTGATCGGTGGACACATTGGATCGGTTGGTAATTTGTGAGCAACAATAGATGTACTTAGACCAGTCATGTCATCGTATGACCATGCGAATATGTCCTCATACTCCTTTAGAAATTCGGTGTATTCTTTTTTTCTCTAACGGCGACAAATGAATGTTGATGCGAGTTTCCTTGACTTTTCTGAATCTCCCGAGTTGACAACTTCAGTCTCGTCCAGGTTGGACTTAGGTCTGTTCTCAAAATTCTCAACTTCTTTGACAATCTCGTTAGGTATATCATCCTCTTCTGAATCAATGTCTTTTTGTTGTGTTGTCTCGTTGCATATCACAATCATTGGTTCATCAAGACAAGTAATAGTAATGTTGTATAGATAAAATAATGAGAGAAAACAACAGTAAAAATATTGATTCCTAAAAACTTGAAATCCTTTTGATAAATTGAATAAATTTTTTGAACATTGAAGCTTTTATTGCGGAAATGAAAATGCAAAAAGGGAAATCATTTAATGAAAGGCAATGAATAGTGCTTGATTAGCCCTGCTGCTTCGAGGCTCGTCGGGCTCTGGCTGTTTTGATGGTCCAGTTCTTGAGATACGCTCCTTTGATGACGGCCTGTATGGACGGGCTTTCCTCCCCCTCCTCCTCAAGAACGACACAACAATCCATGTCATCGTCTTCTAAGAATAGATTCCTCAGTGCTGCAAGTGCCTCCTGTTCATCTGACCCATAGATAATGCCGGCCATATGGAAGGTCGGCTCTAGATGCGGTATCGACTACTCCAGTGGGTAATAAGGGCCGTGCCATGGTGGCGACCAACTCTTGAATTCTTTTGAAGTATATTCATATCCCAAACCGAAAGTGGTGCCATGTTTCTTGATCTTTATGGGTCTGGAGATCCCTTGGAGGTTCTTCCCGATCCCTTTACCTAGCTCATACCCTCTCCATTTAATCATGCTTGCGATCTTGCTATCCCACCATTTGCCTTTGTCTATGGCATTGACCCGTTCAATGTGGTGGTAGTTTTCTCCACCCAGCTTCCTTCTTCCTTCGACTACTGGAATAGTCTGGCAACTGTAAATATGATTGCTTCCGTCCCCATGAATGATTACCTCTTGGTAGTTCCATTCAAACTTCACTGCCTGATGCAGCGTTGATACTACGGCCCCAGCATCATGTATCCATGGCCGTCCTAATAGCAAGTTGTAGGATGCTGAAGCATCTATTGCTTGAAAGTCAACTTCGAACCATGTTGGCCCCATTTGCAAGCATAGGCTGATCTCGCCAATGGTGGACCTTTGAGAATCGGCAAAAGCTTTCACATTTATTTCCCCCTCTATTATCTTGTGCAGCCCTTTGCCCAATTTCTTGAGCATTATCAACGGATAGATATTGAGACTAGATCCCTCGTCGATAAGAATTCTGATGATGAAATAGTCTTCACATTGCACAGTGATGTGCAGGGCTTTGTTATGACCCAGCCCTTCAGGCGGCAGCTCATCCTCGTGAAAGGTGATCTTATGGATCTCCAACACTTGGCCTACCATATTGGCCATTTCCCCACTAGTGATATTGTTTGGCACATACGCTTCATTCAGCACTGTCATGACCCCAAATCCTAACAGGCCGTGATGGCGCCTATCGTGGAACTAGGCTAGCCAACCATCACATCACTACGCATTTGTTCGATTTATAATAAGGCACAATTCAATAAAAATAGCAATGTAGCAAAATAATAATTCATTTAAGTTTAGCGCCCCAACAATAGTCTAAATAACTCTAAACAAAACCTCCCACGACTGGAGTGAACATGGTCATAAGCATATACGAATTAAATAAAGTCTACTAATATCTCAATATATTCTAGGAATGAAATACTAAAACTAAACAAGGAAGTGAAATGGAGAAGCTGTGGACGCTAGACAGCTACCTCGAAATCCCGTAAACTACTGCTAATGAATTAAGACGGCTACTGCTCCAAGCCGGTACCTGAATCTGTGCACAGAGGCACAGGGAGTCTTTATGAGTACGCAAACTCAGTAGTAATGAAAATAAATCACAGTCTGAGAATTATAAAACACACAATACAGATACACCAATTCACAAAAGCTAGTAAAACACCAAGTCACCAGATAATATTCATCAAATACATGAGTTCAAAAACGAGATTTCAGAAATCCTTTGAAACAAGTGTAATATCAGTATATCTCAGTAAAATTCTCAGTAAAAACCAGTTGGAAAATGAAGTAAATCTTAGTTCGAAAACTCAGTAATATGATCATAAATCTTCCCCTCGGGCCAAAATCATTTCTTATAACAATTGCCCATCAGGCATCCTCACAATTACTCTGTATCAGCCCATCAGGAAATAATCATCACTCAGTATCAGCCCCGCGGGCAATAATCATCACTCAATAGGTACCTGCGCTCGCTGGGGGTGTGTACAGACTCCGGAGGGGCTCCTACAGCCCAAGCGCTATAACAACATAAGCCTGAACGCCTCTCACAATATAGGACTGAAAGCCTCTCACAATATAGGTCTGAAAGCCTCTCACAATATAGGCCTGAAATCCTCTCACAATATAGGCCTGAAAGCCTCACTCAGTCAGACACTCTCGATTTGCCCTTAGGCCATAATATACTGGGTTCTCGACCCAAAACAGTGTTTCATTTTTCAATAAATAGTATCAAAATACTCCGAGTGTCAACATAATTTATCAGGAAAAGACTAAGTGTAAAATCATAACATATCTGTGAGGAAAATATAGTAAACACATCCTCCAAGGGGTAAACAGGTCGGCACTAGGCCCCTAACATGGCTTACAGCCCAAATCATATCAAGTACATATAGTACTATTGGAAATAAGCTTTAAAAAGCCGTTTCACAACTCAATAGTCTCCTAATTAAGGAATATATCTCCAAAGTTTCAACCTTTGCATTCCAAAACCCGTGAAAGGGTGCATAGTCCGGGGTATACCCTCAGGACAGGATTTAAAGACATTGCTCACCTTAAACTAGCCTGAAACTACTTCGCAATGTGTTTGCCTTTCGAATCAACTTCAGGATGCACAAAATCTACCAAGTTCAGTTTTTTATCATCAAATTATGCTCAAGGAATAAATTCCATTTGAAAAATATCGAATTTAGCTCAAAAATTCAAATTCGGTCAAAATCCGACCCTCGGGCTCGCGTCCTGAAACTCAGAGATTTTTATACCAAAATGTTCTTCTTCCTCTCACGAGTCCGTACATATAAAGAAAACCAACATCGGAGTTCGTTTGACTCCTCAACTCGACCCCTAAAGGTCTCATAATCTCAAGCCCTAAACTCACCTTTTTCTACTGATTTCCATGAATTTATTACTGAGATTATGTTCCATAATCACCCATAAACGAGTTTTAAGGTCCAAAATACTTACCTCTATGAATACCACTAATTTCCCTCTTCAAATATCGCCTCAAGAGCTTTTTGTTCGTACAAAAATGGTGTAAAAAGGGTTAATAGTCGCGTAAGGGTTTTAATTTAACTGCCCAGTGATTTCCTCAGTGCGAACGCGGCCTACTCCCCGCGTTCGCGAATCATTACTTACCCAGGCCCCAAATTTGACCTCTGGGAACGCGTTCAACACCTCGCGATCGCACAGCCTTCCACATTCACCCCTTCGCGATCACACCCCCCAGGTCGCGAACGCATAGACCAAATGGCCTGGGGGGGTCCCTCAGTTGATTTTACTCTCCGCGTTCTCACCCACCTAACTGCGAACGCACAACACGAACTCCTCACCCTACGTGTTCGCACTTCCCTAACTGTGAACGCACAGAAAAGTAATTCCCAGCTCCTCAAGTTCCCCTATGCGAACGCGAGATCCCTTCCGCGAACGCATAGGGTAAAATCCCTGTGCAAAAACACCAAAAAACATCAATGTTTCTAAGTCCAAATGAGTCCGTTAACCGCCCAAAATCAATCCCGAGCCCCACGGGACCCCAACCAAACATACCAACACCTCACATATGATCATTCAAACTTAGTTGCACCCTCGAAACACCAAAAATAACATCAAAACACCAAAATCACATCGGATTCAAGCCTAAGAACTTTCAAATTTCTAAAATCTACCAACGATGCCGAAACTATCCAAAACAATTCCGATTGACCTGAACTTTTGCAGACATATCCAAAATGACATTACGAACCTGTTCCAACTGTCGGAATTCCATTCCGACCCCGATAGCCTTTTTTCCTCTGCCGACCGAAAATCACTAAAAACTAACTTTCGCCAATTAAAGCCTAATTCTGCATCAGACATCACAAATATTCTGAACACACTCCTAAGTCCCAAATCATCTAACGAAGCTATCCAATCCATAAAATCCACATTCCGAGGTCATTTACCAATAAGTCAACTCTCAGTTGACTTTTCGAACCTCAAGGCTATTTTTAAAGACTAAGTGATTAAACTCTCACTACAACCATTCTGATTTCAAGCCTACAAACTCTAACACATCAATAACAGTTATACCAAGCTATGACAAGGAAATAGCAGTAATTATAATGCAGGTTATACATAACGAGAGACCGGGTCGTTACATTCTCCCCCTCTTAAACAAACGTTCGTCCTCGAACGGGTCCAGAAACATACCTCGAGTCTCAAACAAGTGAGGATATTTGGTCTGCATCTCCCGCTCGGTCTCTGAAGTAGCCTCCTCCACTGGATGACCTCTCCACTGTACTTTTACTGATGCAATCTCTTTAGATCTCAACTTTATGACCTCACGAGCCAAAATTGCTACTGGCTCCACCTCATATGACATATCACCCTCGAGTTGAACTGTGCGGAAGTCTAACACATGAGACGGGTCACCAACATATTTCCGGAGCATCGACACATGAAATACTGGATGAACACTCGACAAGCTGGGTGGTAAACCAAGTCTATAAGCCACCTCTCCAACCTTCTGAAGCACCTCAAAAGGACCAATAAATTGTGGACTCGGCTTTCCTCTCTTTCCGAACATCATAACACCCTTCATGGGTGATACCTTCAGCAGTACCTTATCACCTTCCATAAATGACACATCCCGGACCTTCCGGTCCACATAACCCTTCTGCCTAGACTGCGCAGTGCGAAGTCGCTCCTCTCCAACGCATCCTGAATCAAATATGTGCCCAATAACTTAACCTCACCAGGCTTGAACCAACCAACCGGAGATCTACACCTCCTACCATATAAAGCTTCATACGGGGCCATCTGTATACTGGACTGATAACTGTTATTATATGCAAATACCGCTAGTGGCAGAAACAGGTCCCATGAACCACCAAAATCAATCACACAAGCCCGTAACATATCCTCCAATATCTGAATAGTCCGTTCCCGTAACATATCCTCCAATATCTGAATAGTCCGTTCTGACTGCCCATCGGTCTGAGGATGAAATGTAGTGCTCAACTCTACATCAGTACCCATACCTTTTTGTACGGACCTCCAAAACTGAGATGTGAACTGTGTACCTCTGTCAGAAATAATAGAAACCGAAACTCCATGCAATCGGACGATCTTCTTAATGTAAATACCAGCTAACCGCTCTGAAGTATAAGTAGTACTGACAGGAATAAAATGCGTGGACTTGGTCAATCTATCCACAATGACCCAAATAGCATCAAAACCGTTCGACGTCCGTGGAAGCCCAGCTACAAAGTCCATAGTAATTCTCTCCCATTTCCACTCTGGAATATCTAACCTCAGAAGCAAGCCACCTGGTCTATGGTGTTCATACTTGACCTGCTGGCAGTTGAGACACCGTGCTACATACTCAACAATATCTCTCTTCATCCGCCTCCACCAATACTGATGTCTAAGATCCTAATACATCTTCACGACACCCGGAGGGATAGAGTACTGCGAGCTGTGAGCCTCTGCTAATATCAACTCTTGAATACCCTCTACATTGGGCACGCAAATATGGCTCTGCATCCTTATCACTCCATCATTACCAATAGTCACATCTGTGGCATCACCCCGACGAACTCTATCCTGAAGAACAAACAAATGTCGCTCATCATACTGCCGTGCCTTAATCTGATCAAATAAAGAAGACCGCGAAGCCATGCTAGCTACAACCCGTGGAGGATCTGACATATCCAATCTCACTAACTGACCCGCTAAATCCTGAACATCAAGGGATAATGGTCGCTCTACTGCTGAAAGGTAAGCTAGACTTCCCAAACTCTCGGCTTTGCGACTCAAGGCATCGGCCACAACATTGGCCTTCCCCGGATGGTACAAATTAGTTAAGTCATAGTCCTTAAGGAGCTCTAACCACCTTCTCTGACCCAAATTCAAGTCCTTCTACCTCAGCAGATACTGCAAGCTACGATGATCAGTGAAAATCTCACACTGTATCCCATACAAGTAATACCACCAAATCTTTAAGGCATGAACAATGATAGCTAACTCAAGATTGTGCACCGGGTAATTCTTCTCGTGCACCTTCAAATGTCTCGACGCATAGGCAATCACCCTACCGTCCTGCATCAACACCGCTCCCAAACTAACTCTAGAAGCATCACAATAGACCGTGTAAGAACCCGGACCAGTAGGCAAAACCAAAACCGGAGATGTGGTCAATGTTGACTTGAGCTTCTGGAAGATCTCCTCACACTCGTCGGACCACCTGAATGGAGCACCCTTCTACATCAATTTGGTCAGAGGTGAAGCAGTAGAAGAGAATCCTTCCACAAAGCGACGGTAGTAACCCGCCAAACCGAGGAAACTCCAAATCTCTGTAGCTGAAGACTGTCTGGGCCAACTCTGCACCGCCTCAATATTCTTTTGATCAACCTGAAAACCTTCGCTAGACACCACATGCCCCAAGAAAGCCACTGAACCAAGTCAAAACTCACACTTAGAGAATTTTGCATAAAGCTTTTCCTCCCTCAATCTCTGTAACACAATCCTCAAGTGTTGAGC
Source organism: Nicotiana undulata (assembly GCA_005239495.1). NCBI lineage: Eukaryota > Viridiplantae > Streptophyta > Magnoliopsida > Solanales > Solanaceae > Nicotiana > Nicotiana undulata. The sequence continues at coordinate 62,955 of ML274165.1, read as the reverse complement.
ACGCTCCTCTTGGATACGAGAATATACCAGAATGTCGTCAATGAACACAATGACGAAAGTATCAAGGTAGGGCTGAAACACACTATTCATTAATTGCATGAACGCGGTTGGGGCATTGGTCAGCCCAAATGATATAACCAGGAATTCATAATGACCGTATTTGGTCATGAAAGCAGTCTTTGGAATGTCAGAATCCTGAATCTTCAGCTGATGATACCCCGACCTTAAGTCAATCTTGGAGAAAACCTTAGCTCCCTGAAGCTGGTCAAATAGGTCATCTATACGAGGTAAAGGATACCGGTTCTTTACAGTCACCTTATTCAACTGTCTATAATCAATACACATGCGCATCGAACCATCCTTCTTTTTCACAAACAACACCGGCGCACCCCAAGGCGACACACTAGGTCGAATGAAACCCTTATCTAAGAGTTCCTAAAGCTTCTCCTTTAATTCATTCAACTCTGCTGGTGCTATGCGGTAAGGTAGAATAGAGATAGGTTGAGTGTCCGGCACCAAGTCAATACCAAAATCAATATCCCTGTCAGGTGGCATGCCTGGCAGGTCTGCAGGGAATACAGCCGAAAAATCACGGACTACAGGAACATAATCAACAGAAGGAGTCTCACTACTAACATCCCTCACAAAAGCAAGATAAGATTCACACCCTTTCTCAACCATACATTGAGCCTTTAAATAAGAAATCACTCTACTAGGTACATGCTCTATAGACCTTCTCCACTCAACTCTCGGAATTTCAGGCATAGCTAGGGTCACAGTGTTAGCGTGACAACCAAGAATAGCATGACATGGTGACAACCAATATATGCCTAGAATTACATCAAAATCGACCATACTGAGTAACATAAAGTCCACTCGGGTCTCTAGACCCCCAATAGATGTAAGACACGACCGATACACATGGTCCACAACAATAGTATCACCTACCGGAGTCAAAACATTAACAGACGTAACCAAAGACTCACGGGGCATATTCAGAAAATGAGCAAAATAGGATGAGACATAAGAGTACGTGGAACCAGGGTCAAATAAAGCTGAAGCATCACTATGACAAACTGAAATAGTACCTGTAATCACTGCATCAGATGTCATAGCATCAAGCTTAGCCGGAAGTGCATAAATACGCGGCTGGCCTCCACCTGCTCTACCTTCCACTCTACGACGGCCTCTAGCTGCCTGACCACCACCCCTAGCAGCCTGGGTAGGTGGTGAAGTGACTGGGGCTGAAGTCGAGGGCTGGAACCTCTGCTGGGATGAACTACTAGAACAACATGGACACTGCCTCCACCCATGTCCGAACTCTCCACACTCATAGCAACCACCTGAAGCCGGGGATGAAAACTGACGAGAACCTCTGTCACCTTGATGACCACCAAACGAAACATGCATAGAAGAGCCCTGATAAGATGATGCTCGGGCGGAGCTCTGAACTGGAAGGGCAGTAAAAGATGAACGTCCCTGATGAGAATTACGAGGACCTTGCCTCGAAGATACACCACTGTAAGCTGGGCGAACTGGCTGTGGAGGTCTAAATTGATGACCTCTATTGTGCTGAAGCTGCACTCTAGAAGTGGCACCACTGAAGCTACCTTATTCCCGAGGCCTCTTGACCTCCCTCTCCTCACGATCCTGCCTACGAACCGACTCAATGTCCCGAGCAATGTCAACAACCTACTCAAATGTAGCTCCAGACACTCTCTCTCTGGTCATCAAGATCCGAAGCTGATAAGTAAGACCATCTACAAACCTCCTAAGCATGTCTAGCCAACTCAGAAAACTCATCCCGTACTAGGTGACTGATAACTCTCCCTGACGAAACTGCTCAAATTGCCTGCGCTACTCCTCTCTGTGGGACTGAGGAATATACTTCTCCAAAAAGATCGTGGAGAACTGCTGTCAGGTGAGAGGTGCTGACCCAACCGGCCTACGCCTCTCGAATGACTCCAACCAAGTAAAAGCAGCCCCCGCAAACTGAAATGTAACAAACGAGACCCCACTGGTCTCCAAAACACCCGCATTACATAGGATCCTCTGACATTTATCAAGAAAACCTTGGGCATCCTCGCCCTCTATACCGCTGAAATTTAGAGGCTTAAGTATGCTGAACCTCTCCAGTCTATGCTGCTCATCCTCGGGCATACATGGAATCACAAAATCCTGGACTAAGACAACCGGCTGAGCTGGGGCTGCTCCCGGTGCCTGAATACCCCATTCAGTTTGCTCAGGTGTGCGGGCAGCTAGAGTCTGATTGCCTCCCCCGGCCTGAGCTGTAGTGGCAGTAGTAGACATAGCAACTGCCTAAGCTAAACTGGAAAATACTGTCAATATCTGAGTCAGGGTCTCCTGAAGACCCGGAATAACAATAGGCACTGTCGGTGCCTGAGCCTGTCCCGCTGGAGCACCATCGACAGGAAACTGATCCCGAGTGATGGGGGGCCCTGGGGTACTGTCCCGACTGCTACACAGACTGGTCCCCTACCTCTACCACGGCCCCGACCCCTTGTAGGTCTGGCTGGTGTTTGGTCACCCTAATCGGTATTGCGTGTCCTCACCAACTGTGAGAGACTGAAACAACGTAAGTTTAGATTTCAAGAATCAATAGATTGGCACGAAATAGTTCAAAAAAAATAGATATTTCCTAAAAGTTCTGCAGCCTCTCGAAGATAAGTACATACGTCTCCGTACCGATCCGCAAGACTCTACTAAACCTGCTCATGACCGTTGAGTCTTATGTAACCTAGAGCTCTGATACCAACTTGTAACGACCCAAAATCCTAACAGGCTGTGATGGCGCCTATCGTAGAACTAGGCTAGCCAACCATCACATCACTACGCATTTGTTCAATTTATAATAAGGCACAGTTCAATAAAAATAGCAATGTAGCAAAATAATAATTCATTTAAGTTTAGCGCCCCAATAATAGTCTAAATAACTCTAAACAAAACCTCCCAAGACTGGAGTCAACATGGTCATAAGCATCTACGAATAAAATAAACTCTACTAATATCTCAATATATTCTAGGAATGAAATACTAAAACTAAATAAGGAAGGGAAATGGAGAAGTTGTGGACGCTGGACAGCTACCTCGAAATCCCGTAAACTGCTGCTAACGAACTGAGACGGCTACTGCTCCAAGGCGGTACCTGAATCTGTGCACAGAGGCACAGGGAGTCTTTATGATATGAAAACTCAGTATGAATGAAAATAAATCACAGTCTGAGAATTATAAAACACACAATACAGATACACCAATTCAAAAAAGCAAGTAAAACACCAAGTCACCAGATAGTATTCATCAAATACATGAGTTCAACAATTAGTTTCCTGAAATTCTTTGAAACAAGTGTAATATCAGTATATCTCAGTAAAAACCATTTGGAAAACGAAATAAATCTTAGTTCGAAAACTCGGTAAAATCATCATAAATCTGCCCCTCAGGCCAAAATCATTTCTCATAACAATTGCCCATCAGGCATCCTCACAATCCCTATGTATCAACCCATCAGCCAATAATCATCACTCAGTATCAGCCTCGCGGGGGTGTGTACAGACTCCGAAGGGGCTCCTAAATCCCAAGCGCTATAACAACATAAGCCTGAAAGCCTCTCACAATATAGGCATGAAAGCCTCACTCAGTCAGACACTCTCTATTTTCCCTTAGGCCATAACATACCGGGTTCTCGACCCAAAATAGTGTTTCATTTTTCAATAAATAGTATCAAAATACTCCGAGTGTCAACATAATTTATCAGGAAAAGACTGAGTGTAAAATCATAACATATCTGTGAGGAAAATATAGTAAACACATCCTCCAAGGGGTAAGCAGGTCGGCACTAGGCGCCCAACATGGCTTACAACCCAAATCATATCAAGTACATGTAGTACTATTGGCAATAAGCTTTAAAAAGCCGTTTCGCAACTCAATAGTCGCCTAAGTAAGGAATATATCTCCAAAGTTTCAACCTTTGCATTTCAAAACCCGTGAAAGGGTGCATAGTCCGAGGTTTTATACCCTCGGGACAGGATTTAAAGACATTACTCACCTCAAACTAGCCCGAAACTACTTCGCAATGCGTTTGCCTTTCGAATCAACTTCAGGATGCACCAAATTTACCAAGTTCAGATTTTTATCATCAAATTATGCTCAAGGAATAAATTCCAATTGAAATTTATCGAATTGAGCTCAAAAATCCGAATTCGGTCAAAACCCGACCCCGGGCCCGCGTCCTGAAACTCAGAGATTTTTATACTAATATGTTTTTCGTTCTCTCACGAGTCCGTACATATAAAGAACACAAAAATCGGAGTTTATTTGACCCCTCAACTCGACCCCTTAAGGTCTCATAATCTCAAGCCCTAAACTTACATTTTTCTACTGATTTCCATGAATTTAATACTGAGATTATGTTCCATAATCACCCATAAACGAGTTTTAAGGTCCAAAAGACTTACCTATACCAATACCACTTATTTCCTCTTCAAAAATTGCCTCAAGAGCTCTTTGTCCGTACAAAAATGGTGTAAAAAGGATTAATGGTCGCGGAAGGGTTTTAATTTAACTGCCCAGTGATTTCCTCAGTGCGAACGCGGTCTACTCCCCGCGTTCGCGAAGCATTACTTACCCAGGCCCCAAATTTTGACATCAGCGAACGTGGTCAACACCCGTGATCGCACAGCCTTCCCCAGTCACCCCTTCGCGATCGCACCCCCTGGCCGCGAACGCATAGACCAAATGGCCTGGGGGTCCCTCAGATGATTTTACTCTCCGCGTTTGCACCCACCTAACCGCGAACGCACAGCAAAAACTCCTCACCCTCCGCGTTCGCACCTCCCTAACCGCGAACGTACAGAACATAAATTCCCAGCTCCTCAAGTTCCCCTATGCGAACACGAGATCCTTCCGCGAACGCATAGGGTAAAATCCCTGTATAAAAACACCAGAAAACAACAATGTTTCTAAGTCTAAATGAGTTCGTTAACCGCCCGAAATAAATTCCGAGCCCCTCGTGACCCCAACCAAACATACCAACACCTCACATATGATAATTCAAACTTAGTTTCACCCTTGAAACACCAAAGCTAACATCAAAACACCAAAATCACATCGGATTCTAGCCTAAGAACTTTCAAAATTCTAAAATCCACCAAAGATGCCGAAACTATAAAAAATAACTCCAACTGACCTGAAAGTTTGCAGACATATCCAAAATGACATTACGAACCTTTTCCAACTGTAGTAATTCCATTCCGACCCCGATAGCCTATTTTCCACTGCCGATCGGAAATCCCCAAAAACTAATTTTCGCCAATTTAAGCCTAATTCTACACCGGACATCACAAAATTATTCTGAACACACTCCTAAGTCCCAAATCACCTAACGAAACTATTTGAGCCATAAAATCGGAATTTCGAGGTCGTTTACCAATGAGTCAACTCTCAGTTGACTTTTCCAACCTCAAGGCTATTTTTAAAGACTAAGTGACTAAACTCTCACTACAACCATTCTGATTTCAAGCCTACCAACTCTAACACATCAATAACAGTTAAACTAAGATATGACAAGGCAATAACAGTAATTATAATGCAGGTTCTACGTAATGACAGACTGGGTCGTTACAAGCACTTTCAACAAAGCATTTTTGTGTGCCTCTAAATTTTGCAGCAAGGAAAGAATGGATATATGAGTTGGGGTCTTGTTCAGCTGGTCAATGACAGAATACTCCTTGAACTATACCTTCCTCCAAAGGTCGTCTAGACCTGTTTCAATAATGAGTGGCCCGTTGGAAGCTTGTTTGCTTGGTTCAGCTAAATGCTCAGGTGTGTAGACTCTACCAGTCCTTGTCATACCCTGTGCTGCATTAGCTTCTTCAATCTTGAATTTTCCCTTCCTCTTTGCCTCAACCACATAATCCCATGGTACAACATTTGTATAGAAGGGTGGCGTGGTTGACATCGCCACCGTAATTGGTGTAACTACCCTCACTTCAAACGGAACATGTGCCTTAGGTGACAGAACTACAACTTCAAATGGTGTGGGCGTATTTTCCGGTGGCATGACTTGGACCTCAATTGGTGCAGGTACCTTTACAGGTGGTGTTACCTCAACTCAAAAGGCACTGACGCAATTACCTCACCATCTTCAGACGACTGAATATGTACTATGATTGGGTTGAGAGTAACCGCTGGCTTCTTTGGGTCATCACTCTCTATGATCAACCCGATTGACCCTTCGGGGTCCCAATCTTCTTCTACTTCAATCATGTGGATGCCTCTACCCTTATGGTCTGGGAGTGGATTGTTGCGGACGTTGGGAGCGGACTCCTTTGCTACAATGATCTTGTAGTCAATCAAGAATTATATCTTATCCTTCAGAGAGCGGCATTCGTCGATGGTGTGGCCCTTTATGTCGGAGTGGTATGCATATGACTTGTTTGGATTAACCCACTGGGAAGGATACTCAGGGATTACGACAGGGATGGGGTTAACATAACCGGCAACCTTTAGTTTCATATACAACTGATCGATAGGTTCGACGATGGTAGTATATTGTTTGGGAGGTCTTCGGTCAAAATTTGATCGAGGTCTAGGGAAGTTTTTGTGTGCAGGGGGTTAATGATAGTGGGATGGTTGAGAGTTATAAGTGTGGTAAACGGGAGTAGGCTAGGAATATCTAGGTGAAGTTGGTTGATAGGTAGGTGGTGGAGATGATTGAGATATTGGTAGTGGTGCTTGGTATGAGGGTGAAGGTGCTTGGTAGTTTTGGGTTGGCTGATATGTAAGTGGAGGTGTTTGGTACTTGAGTGGTTATTTGGTTCTCTGTGCAACTATCACGGCTCCCACATCCCTTTTATTTGACACACCACCGGACTGTAAGGCCTTGTTTGTGGCTTGCAAAGCCTCAAAGTTAGTGACCATACCACTTTTGATTACTTCTTCGATCCTCTCACCCAATTTGATAATATCGGAGAACTTATGGTTCTCAATCACCATCAACCGCTCATAGTATTGTGGATCTTGAGCTTGGACAAAGAACTTATTCATCTATTCTTCGTCCAAGACGGGCCTGACCTTAGCAGTTTCAGATCTCCACCAAGTAACATACTCGCGGAAAGTCTTTATAGGTTTCTTCTTTATATTCTTGATGTATAACACATCCGGTGCATTCTCTTTATTAAATCTGAACTTGTCTATGAAGTCAGACGCCATGTTTACCAAATTCGACCATTTCCTGGGGTCTCGGCTGATGTACCAAGACAGTGTGTCTCCTTTCAAGCTCCTCATGAACAGCTTCATGCGGATCCTCTCATCTTTCCCTACTCCAACCAGCTTGTCACAACAGGTCCTTAGATGGACCCTTGGACCACCTGTACCATCAAACATTTCGAACTTAGGAGGTTTATACCTCTCGGGCAGTTCGACATCGTGCTGTATGTAGAGGTCTTCATAATTCAACTCCTCGACTCCTTTGCTTCCCTCGACGCCTTGAACTCGACTGGTCACCTTCTTAAGTTCCTCAGCCAAGTTCCTGATAAGCAAATCCTTCTCGCCAAACTAAGGTGTGTATGAGATGGGCTGCATAGAGGGTGGTATGGTTTCCACATAGATGGGGTTGTTCTGATGACCTGGTGCATGGGCGTAGAGGTGGTCATTTGTGGAGTTCTGAGGTTCTGGGATGAGTAGCGAAGTATTCCTTGGCGTATGACAGGTATATCATTGTGTTGGAAAGGTTTGGTTCTTTGGTGGAGTGGTGTGATGACGAGTTACGGTATGATTTTGCTGCTTCAGGATTTTTTGAGGAGGTGTAGGATTCTGGATGTTGGCGTTTGGGACGTTGAGGGTGAATGACATGTTTGCTAGATTTCGAACTTGATCAAGCTCTTCTTGAAATTTCAACAACTTCTGTTCTAGCTCCGACATAGTCTCATTTTGGACCTGAATACCTTGGCCGTCAGTGGCCTCTACCCGTTCAGCTGTGTTTTCTTTCCTGATGTTTCCTGAATCTTCCATTTTATTTTTGCCTTTGTTTTTTCCTTTGGGAGGACTAGGATGAGGAGAGGGTGGAGGGCCCTTGGATCTTGCGAGGTATGGCGATGATGCCAGAGTGCACGAACCAACCTTTGGGGAGGGGAATAATAATAAATAGAAAAGCAAAAACAAAAGGTAACCAAGTCAGTTAGGATTATGAAAAAAGTATTGTGGTATTTAAACACATAGTGCGAGAATATAAAGCGTGTCCTAATTTGGGAACCTCGTTGTGCCCGAGGTAGGCCTAGCGACAAATAGATTTGGAGAACTGAAATGAAAAAAGGCCTCATTTCATTAATGTAAAAATATATGAAACCAAAACGACACTAAATAAGCAGGAAATAAAAATCACTAATGGACATTGGCCTTATTACATCGATAAAGTGGAAAAAGAAATTCTATCTACTTCGTCCCAAAAGGACCTCCCCCAGATTCAGCATCCTTGATTCCTTCGAACAGATTCCCCAACTCGCGAAGTCCTAGCAGTAGGTATGCCCTGGCTAGATGTCCACCTTCGTTCCCTTCAGCCTTTTGACAATCTTCGACCCTTTTGATGAATTTACCCTCCAACTCGACTATGCCTCGTTCCAAGTATCCCAACTTTTTAGTGGTATTGATGGCCAAGTGTTTCCATTCCTCAATCAACTTCTTGTTGGAATCGTGTATCTCGCGGTGCTCGTTCTCGCATTCATGAATCCTTTTGCGTAATTGATTATACTTGACCTGTGCGTCGGCCTTTTCATCTATGATCTTGTGGCCTCGGACGAACCACGGCTTGCCTAGACCGTCCCAATTGTCTTCCAACCAACCCAAATAGAAAGGTGTACAACTTGTGTGGTATCGATCTTGCTCAATTGTATCTTTCTCCATTACGATCTTACAGTGCCACATGTGTTGGGCTTGGCACTTGTGAGGACTATCAATATTTTGAAAGTCAGCTCAGAAATTGCTCAACTTGTCGACCCTTGGTATGACCTCCTTTCTACCAGCTTGTCTCATAACCCGGAGAGGGACGTAAGGATATGTTCCTCTCAGACCAATAAGTATCAATAATGGTGCATCTGTGGACCGGACGATGAAATCTTCTGTTGGAAACCACTCGAACATCCATTGAACTTGCTCTTCAGTCAGATTATCAAAGAACTCAACCCACTCTTTGGTATTCTCAGGCTGAGCAAACCTGTCAGGGATATAAGTCATTCGCTTTGGGTAGTGGAAAGCGATGTGGTCATTCCACGCCCTTCGTGGAAACTCTTGCCGGTACTGACCCTTTTGCAGATGTTCTAAAACCCAAAATTGTAGCAATAAGTTGCAGCCCTCGAAGTGCTTTGCTCGTCTTTGGCATTGTTCTAAGGCTCGATACATGTCTGAAATGATCATAGGGACGATGCTGAAAGTCTGCCCACCAATTCCCTCCATTAGGGTCTTAGTTACCATAGCGAACCTATTGTAGATTCTCTCTTTCTTTGTCGGAAATACTATCAACCCCAAGAAGAAAACCATGAAGACGAACACTCTACAGTGAATGTGTCCAAGGGATGTGATAGAAAATTCGTCATTGAAGATACGGTATGATTTTGTGTCACCGTATCTTTCATACAAATAGTCGAAATGGATGTATGACTCTTTTAGAAACCCTAACTCTGTGTTCTTCTTTAAACCCATCATTTTACAGAAACCCTTGCCTGTGCGGTTTTCAGGCATTAGCAAACCAGGAGTTTCCCAACTAGACCAGCCAGTCCTCCTATTTCTTCTAACAATGGTGTCAGTTCGACGTCCCCAAAATGAAAGACAGCCCTCTCGCGATCCCAGAATAAGGTGGAAGCCTCTATCATCATGTTGTTAGGGTGGATGTACAGGAGAGATGGTAGATTACCCAGATATTTCTTGACGAGTGTTTTTTCACTAGAATGCAGGTCCTCCCACCAGTTCAGAAGCTTTGGGTGGATGTTGGTGACCATGCCGAATCTGGGGACGCCGTACCTCATATTATGCAAGACAGAATATTTAGGCCCTTACCCCCACCAGACTCGACTATTTATACACTTATGATTAACATGTAAGCATTTAGTTCTCGTAATAAATGCACAGAACGTGATGGCGTCCGTTTGGATTTATTTTAACACCTTGTGGAGTTTGGACAAGGCTATCTTAAAGGCTATTGTGCGGACAACACGTTAGCCTGGCTAGGTTTGACCATGATGCATGCAGCAGCATAACAAAGTAAGGTTTCTATGGGGTATTAGACTGGTACCCTTGGGAGGATAACTCAAGGGAGAAAGGCACGGAACCGTCGACTACACCGATGATCGACTAGTTTTACTGCAAATAAGCCTTTCTGAATTTAGGGGATGATAAAATAGGAAGTGTGCAACCACTCCTCAAGCGTTGCTATAGGATTTGTTTTGGCACGAGTGGAGTATGATGTCGAATCATGATTATGCAATAAGTAGTAAAAGCATGTAGTCATGTATTTGCCCGTTGTGAAAGCGGTAAATACAACAGTTATAATTTAAAAGCATTTACAAAGGAAGGAAACAAGAAAACATGTCAGTCTACTTTTGAAAAAAATTAAATGCTTGAAAGAAATAGATAGTTAATTGCACATAAGGGAATGGGAGGAGGTACAAATTCACAAAGCAGTTTGATATGGTTAAAGCCTAAGGATATCCCCAGCAGAGTCGCCATGTTGTCGCGCCCTCTTTTCTCCAACTCCTTTCGGGGTTGGTCAAGTGTTTTTGACATTGTTGGGACAAATCATTTCCTTTTGGGAAGGGGTTTGAAGATTTTTAAGAGTCGCCACCTAATGAGTTTAAGGTGCGTTAGGGCACCTATTTAGGTTCATTTTACAAACAAGTTTTGATAACCAGAGACAGGGTAAGGGCTTGAAATTATCCTAAGGGGAAGGTGTTAGGCACCCCTCAGAATCCAAACTGTGGTTCCCAGCCAAACAACTTTTGTGAATTTGTACAAGTAGAAAGTAGGCAGTAAATGTTTAAGAAAAGCATTTAGTTTTGAAGGATTCGCAGTCTAAGCACACGTGTATTACTGAGTTGGAAATACTCAATAGCTAAGTGAATGTTTTTGAAAAAAGAGTTACATTCTAACATGTATATGGGATAGGGAAGGTCCTAGGTTTGTTTGTTATATGGATCACATCAAGTCAATACCCGGTATGTCACTCCTCAAAGAGGGGCTACACGTGGTATTAACGCACCATTAATCATATCCATATCTACCCTTCCCACCCCGTAAAGCTAATTGTTAGTCAACAACTTCTATTGCATGTTGTTACCCGTCCCTTCTTAATAGCCCTGGAGAAATTTAGGACTTTTAAGGAGGAAGTTCTAGGAAGACCCTCAGGTTTAAAGGCAAAATACTAGGCGACAAACAATAACACATAGGACTGCAATTAGGGGATAAACACACAAACAGAGAAAGGCTCAGGTATACCTCCACAAATAATGCAAATAGGCAACATCACTCAAACACAGTTAAGGTCCAGCATTTAATTCAGAATCCTAAGCATGGTATCTAAGTGATTTTAAAATAACAAAGAGGAAGATTAGCTTTTTAACTCAGAGAGGAAGTCCTAATAAGTTTTGCCTACTGATTTTAACCTGTTGATAGTTAAGCAATATGCATAAAGAAGCAGATTCTCAGTTTTAATTAATTCAGTACCTAAGGCTTGCTTAGGTGTAAGACAAGGTTTCAGTTATTAGAGTTACTTGTAAGAAACTGTTTGAGTTGTATTACTAACATGTTGTATTTGTTCAGAGTTCAGGAATATTACCAACTGTGTGAACCTGTTTTTATTACTAATTAAGCTACAGACGCCTAAGAGGATACGAATGCAGTCCTAAAAGGCATGGTATCTAATGCGTAGAGAATGCATAATGATGTAAGCAGGACCTAAGCGGGGTTTAATGATGTACATGCTTTCAGAATATGCAGAAGGTATGAGAACGACCTATTTATTAGCGTATTATTATCCTAAGGCAGGATTTCTAAGTGTACCACAATATCACAGGATTATTAGACCTGGTTTACATGAAAAGCATATTTATATATACGTTTATCCTACAACAAGGTTTTCTAAGTGTACATGATAACATACTAGTTATTAGCATATTTTAACACAGAATTTTATAAGTGATAGAAGGAGGCATATGCTGAAAAATAATAGACATGGATCCTAAGATGGCATGATTTCTAATGCATATGTACATGAGCCTTACACAGGATTTCTATTACGTAGATAGAAAGTAAAACCTAAAGCATGATTTCTACCCTTTTAGCATGCATAGTACCCATCCCTTTTCACTATCCATCCCCTGAGTTGTTTACAAATAATTATTACAGACCATTGGCATAAACTATATAAATGTATAAAGAAAATAAGAAGTTACACTATAGGGAACCTACTGATAGGCCCAACATCTCCAGAATGCCTCAATGCCATTGGTTCACAGTCTGTCACATGATCCAGGTGTGTCAAAGTTCCCTAAGGATCTCAAGGGATCCCGGGAAATGCTCACACCCAGATTCGTAACCAAAACTTTGAGTACGTGCAGTGTGGAAAGGCTAACTTTAATGTGTCAAAGTTCAGAGGAAGCTCATAGGGTCCCGCAGCAGTCACACATTAAAGGGGCAGAACCTAGACTTCTAAGAATATATAAGAGTTATTTATATAGTTTTAAAAGCGTTGAGTTGGGATAAACAGTTTTGAAAATATTTTGGACAATAGCATAAGAGTTTGCTTTGGTGAAAACCCAGTTTGAAAGAAAAGAAATAGGACATTTAACCACTCAAAAACCAAAATAGCATACATGGTTTAGTAAACAAACACAAACAATGAATGAGGGTATAGGGGACAAGTCACATAATAGAAACAGATTTGCACACAAGTGAACACCAGGGAAGTATTAGAGTACTACATACTTATAGTCACATTGATAGTCTATCACAAAGTGTTTATGTCAGGAACTTAAAAGATTCAGATTGATAGATGCTAAACAAAGTTACTCATTAGGTCTAGAGGGAAAAGTCCAGAATTACATAGCAACTAAATGTCATAGATACATACTTATAATGTGCTGGGAGTTAGGGGAGGGCAAAATTATAGTAGAAGCATGTAAGAGAGAGTAATAGACATGATGGACTAGGGGTAAATGGGAAGTCACACAGACAGAACAAATATACTAATTGCAAGGTAAACAGCAAAACCACAAGTAGAAACATAGTAGAAACAAAAGGAATCGTAATACAAACAGGAACATATTGTTTTGGATGATGTAAGTCAAATTGAGAATATACCAGTCAAAATGAGAGAATGAGGGAAGAGTAGTAGAGCAGTAAAGTGAAGAGAGGTAGAGCAGTAGTGTGTAGATCAATAGAATAGTAGAGCAGTAGAGTTACTCAGTCTTGGCTTTCAGCCGACTGAGTAGCAAGTAAACAACAAGAGAAGTAAGAGAGTATGTGTGAGTACGAGAAATCTTAGAACAATGTATTATTCGTGTGTGTGTTGGTGTCCTATGCTAAAGAAAGAGTATAGTATTTATAGTTTCAAAAACGAGTAGAGAATAAGGTAAGGAGTACCAGTTTAACATAGTTATAGAAATAATATTGAATCAGACTCAATCACAGACCTAGACTCCCTTAATTAGGGAGTCATAGTTCAAACGGGCACAATTAGAATTAAATAAGGAAAGGATCAAATGTGAAACTGATTTTACCCTAATAGGAGTAGTAAAATATGTAGCATGTAATAAGGACTAAGTACAAAATATTTCAGGTAAGGAAAGTACATGTTAAATAATTAATAATATATTTATGAACATAAATAAAGTAGAATACGATTTAGTTCTGAAAATTAGTTCCAAGAATCACGAATGAGATTGAGAATCCCAGGGAATCAATACTAAATAAGGAAGCAATTTGAAAGTCAGTAAAGAACTCTAAGGAAAAAATATACAAAATAATAAATTCAAGGAAAAATATCACAGCTTTGCGAAGAGATGCACATAATCAGTAGAGTATTGGGTAAACAATTGCTGAACGAATAATCAGACTTACCAAACAACAAATAGCACAAAAATCAGAGAAACCCTAAGCAATAAATCATAGAAACAATAGAAGGTTGGAAACCCTAACAACAAAATTAAAGCGGGAAGCATAGAACACAGAGAAAATCCAGAAGAAACATACAGATTAGCAAGCATAGCAAACAAAACGAACTCAAACCCTAAAAATTGGGTGTTCACAAGAATAATTAGAGTAAAAAGGAGACTCAAGAAAACGTTTAAAATTATACTGGGAATCATATATTAGTACTAAAATTAGAAGATAAAGCATTTTTAAAAGGGGTTAAGAAACCCTAGTTCTAAAAAGTGAAGAATCGTTTGAAAAACAAAGGGTTTTTTAAGAGAAAACATGTGAAAACCTTAGAATATATAATGACCCGACCGGTCATTTTACATTATCGGACCCCGTTCCCCTAAATGAAACTTCCCATAGTGACTTATTGTGATTTATGATTTGCAGGGGCGGGTGGTTCGGGATTCGGAAGTGTTTAGAGTGGTATAGGAACACTTAGTTCCTTAAGGTTGGCCTTTTTTGTCAAGTTTGACTCCAGTCAACATTTTAAGTGAACGACCTAGGAATCGAGTTTATATGGTTCCGGTAGCTTCGTATGATGATTTCAGACTTGGGCATATGTTCGGAATGGGTTTTGGATGACCTGGGAGCATTTCAGTGCCCAATATCGAAATAAGAGTTTCCTTAAGTTTGAAATTTGGTTTGGAACGTGTTTTTGTGTTATCGAGGTCTGAATGGAATTCTAAGACTGGGAATAGTTTCACTATGTCATTTATGACTTGATCGCAAAATTTGGTGTCATTCCGAGTAGTATAGGTCGGTTCGGCGCATCGATACCGAATTCAAGAACTTAAAGTTCTTAAGTTTGATCTTTAGGGGTTTTTAGGGGTGATTTTTAGTTTTAGCGTTGTTTTGGGTGTTTTGAAGGCTCGAGCGAGTCCGCATTATGATTTAGGACTCGTTGATATATTTGGACGGGGTCTCGGGTCGGCCCAGGTGCCTCTCGGGCACCATACGAGGCTAAAAACCAGCTGAAGTAATTGCTGGTGCACCTGTTCTGGTGTGACCGCAGGTGCGGTTGCCTAGTCGTAGGTGCGGGATCGCTCCTGCGGTCCCAGGCCTCGCAGGTGCGGCCTCAGGGGGGCTGCCCTATTCTCGCAGGTGCGGACAATATATACCGCAGGAGCGGAGCTGCATGTGCGAGCTCCTCTCCGCAGGTGCGAGCCCAGGTCCTCTTGTCCACTTCCGTAGGTGCGAGAACGCAGGTGCGGTCCTTGAGCCACAGGTGCAAATTCCCTATAGGCAGTGAGGTTCTTTCAACACCGGACTTAATCACTTTTCACCCCATTTCTTCCACCATTTTCGACCTAGGGATCTTGGGAAAGAGTCAATCCACCTAGCTACTAAAAGGTAAGTAAATTCTACCCTGGTGTTAGTTTAAAACATGAATTCCTAGTTAAATTAACTACCTAATTAGTGAAAATCAAGGAATTGGGTAGTAACCTAGGGCTTTCGAGAATTTAGGGAATTACCCGCTAATTAGCCATAAAATCAAGAGAAAATCATGTATTAACGATCCTTAGGTTATGGGTGAGTGTTTCCTTTGAAAATTTTCAGAATCCGAGCGTGCGGGCCCGGGGGTGAATATTTGGATTTCTTCAAGAATAATGAGATGACTAATTAAGTAAGAGAATTCCATGCTTTGAGTATAATTTGATATATTTACGTAACATTTGATTAGTTTCGAGTCTTTGGGAGACAAGTTCGGAGTTTCGGGCGCATTCTTGACCCCGGGAGTAGGTTCGACACGAGGTGAGTCTTATTTCTAAACTTGTAAGAGGGAATTTTCCCCATAGGTGATCTAAATGCTATGTGTTAATGTTTGTGGGGGCTACGTACACACCAAGTGACGAGAATCCGTACGTAGTGGCTATTATTGTTATGTCCGGATAGTTAGTTCCACATCATGCCGTGTGTTTTTCCTAGAAATGAATTATATGATTCTTGAATTCATGATTATATGTAGCTTTGTTTCCCTGAGATTTATGGAATTTAATAATTTAAAGGAGGTGTTCACTGGAAAGTAATTTATGATAAATATTGTGTGTGCATGTGACCGCTTCGCAATTTACATTTCGCGAACGGAGTGTTATTTCCCCCACTCTCATGGGAGCGGGCCGTACGCCACGGCGAGATTGAAAGATGAAATTATGGTTCGGGTCGTTCGACCCTCGGCAGTGAACATATATTATTATTATGATGGCTCAGGCCGGTGTCCTTATGCCGTATGCGCATGTTAAATTGTTAAAGATTTCATGATATTAAAGTTACAAGATATTTGGGGGAAAATGAAGTTGTAATCATGTATTTACTTCCGGTATCTATTTGAGTTACAATTATATTTAATGTTTACTATTTTTATCTTCCTCGTATGCCTACTGCTGATATCATATCTTTTTAAATTATTTTGTTGGACCTTAGTGAGTGTCAAGTCGACCTCTCATCACTACTTCTTCGAGATTAGACGGGATAGTCAATGGGTACATATTTATTTATGTACTCATGCTACGCTTCTGTACTTAATTGTACATGTTCTGAGGCTAGTTCATCTGGTTATCATGTCGGAGTTCGATTCTGAGTATAGACTGGACCTGACTTCACGGTGAGCTGCTTCTCCTGACAATCCTCGGCAGTGTAACGACCCGACTGATTGCTTTGCGTTATCGGACCCTGTTCCCCTAAATGAAACTTCCCATAGTGTCTTATCGTGATTTATGACTTGCGGGGACGGGTGGTTCGGGAGTTTGAAGAGTTTGGAACGGTATAGGAGCACTTAGTTCATTAAGGTTGGCCTTTTTGCCAAAGTTTGACTTCGGTCAACATTTTGAGTAAACGAACTCATAATCGAGTTTCGATGGTTCCAGTAGCTTCATATGATGATTTCGGACTTAGGCGTATGTTCAGAATGGGTTTTGGATGACCCGGGAGCGTTTCGGTGCCTAATATTGAATATAAGAGTTTCCTTAAGTTGAAATTTGGTTTGGAATGTATTTTTGTGTTATCGATGTCTGAACGGAATTTCGAGACCGGGAATAGTTTTGTTATGTCATTTATGACCTGATCGCAAAATTTGGTGTCATTCCGAAAAGTATAGGTCGGTTCGGCGCATTGATATCGAATTCAAGAACTTGAAGTTCTTAAGTTTGATCTTTAGGGGTTTTGAGGGTGATTTTGCGTTTTAGCGTTGTTTTGAGTGTTCTGAAGGCTTGAGCGAGTCTGTATTATGATTTGGGACTTGTTGGTATAATTATAAGGGGCTCGGGTGGGCCTAGGTGCCTCTCGGGCACCAAACAAGGCCAACAACTAGCTGAAACAGTTGTTGGTGCACCTGATCTGGTGTGACCGCAGGTGCGGTTGCCCAGTCGCACGTACGGGACTGCTCCTGTGGTCCCAGCCTCGCAGGTGCGACCCCTAGGTAGGCTGCCTATTTCTCGCAGGTGCAGGCCCTTTCCCGCAGGTGCAGAGCTGCTGGTGCGGACTCCTGACCGCAGGTGCGAGCCCAGGCCCTCTTGTCCACTTCCGCAGGTGCGAGACTCTTCTCGCAGGTGCAGTCCTTGAGGCGCAGGTGAAAATTCCCTGTAGGTAGTGAGGTTCTTTAAACATGGGATTTAATTCCTTTTCACCTCACTTCTTCCACCATTGTCGACCTAGAGTGCTTGGGAAAGAGCCAATCCACCTAGCTACTGAAGAGTTAAGTAAATTCTACCCTAGTGTTAGTTTAATACATGAATTACTAGTTAAATAACTACCTAATTAGTGAAAATCAAGGAATTTGGGTAGTAACCTAGGTCTTTTGAGAATTTAGGGAATTACCCATGAATTGGCTATGAAATCATACAAAAATCATATATTAACGATCCTTAGGCTATGGGTGAGTGTTTCCTTCGAGAATTTTCGGAATCCGAGCGTGCCGGCCCGGGGGTGAATTTTGGGACTTCTTCAAGAATGATTAATAGACTAAGTAGATAGGATAAATTCCATGCTTTGAGTATAATTTTATATATTTACATAACATTTGATTAGTTTCGAGTCCTTGGGTGACAAGTTCAGGATTTCGGGCGCATTCTTGACCCGGGGAGTAGGTTCGACACGAGGTGAGTATCCTTTCTAACATTGTAAGAGGAAATTGTCCCCATAGGTGATCTAAATGATATGTGTTAATGTTTGTGGAGGCTACGTACGTACAAAGTGACGAGAGTCCGTACGTAGCGGCTATTATTATTATGTTCGGGTAATTTGGCCCACACCATGCCTTGTGTTCTTCCTCGTAATGAACTATATTTTATGAATTCATGTTATATGTAGTATTTTTTCCCTGAAATTTATGGAATTTGATAATTTGATGGAATTGTTTATGGAAAGAAATTTTATTGGAATGTTGTGTGTGCATGACCGCTTCGCAATTTACATTCCGCGATCGGAGTGTTATTTCCCCCACTCTCATGGGAGCGGGTCGTACGCCACGGAGAGATTGAAAGATGCACTTATGGTTCGGGCCGTTTGACCCTCGGCAGTGCACAAATATGATTATTTTATGGCTCATGCCGGTTGTCCTTATGTCGTATGCGCATGTTAAATTGTTAAAGATTTCATGATATTGAAGTGACAAGATATTTGGGGGGAAATGAAGTAGTAATTGTTTATTTACTTCTAGTGTTTATTTGGATTTCAGTCCTTTAATGTTTGTTGCTTTACTACCTTCACATGCCTACCGCTTTCATCATATTCTGTTAAATTATATTGTAGGACCTTAGTGAATGTCAAGTCGACCTCTCGTCACTAATTCTTCGAGATTAGACGGGATACTCACTAGGTACATATTTATTTATGTACTCATGCTACGCTTTTGTACTTAATTGTAGGCTGGTGCTTCTAGTTATCAGACCGGAGCTCGATTCTGATTATAGTTGGACCTGACTTCACGGTGAGCTACTCCTCCTGATGATCCTAGGCAGCACCATGGAGTTTCTTTTGTTATTTCCCGTCTATTTCTTTCAGACAGTGAGATTGTATATTATATCTTTTGTATATTCTGTTAGTATGTCCGTAGGACTTGTGACAGTAGTTCCTGGAACACACGTGATAGTTATTATGGATTATGGGTCTGTATATATATTGTTTCACGCCTCCTTATGACTGCTTTTGATTAAAAACTGGTTAACTATTCTCTTCGATTTATGTTTCGAACTATGAAATTTGGTATATGTTGAAATGTCTAATCAAATAAGAAAGAATCCTTAGTAAATTGAGTGTTGGCTTGCCTGACTCCGGTGTTGGGCGCCATCACGACCTGAGTTAGGATTTTGGGTCGTGACATGCAGCACCATGGAGTTTCTTTTGTTTATTTCCCATCTATTTCTTCCAGATAGTGGGACTGTATATTATATCTTTTGTATATTCTGTTAGCATGCCCGTAGGACTTGTGACACTAGTTCCTGGCACACACGTGGTAGATATGTATCGTTACGGGTCTATATATATTGGCTCACCCCTCCTTATGACTGCTTTTGGTTAAAACTGGTTAATTATGTTTTTCAGTTAATGTTTTGAACTTTAAAAACTTGGCACGTGCTAGAATGTTTAATCAAATATGTGAGAATTCGTAGGAAGTTAAGAGTTGGCTTGCCTGACCTCGGTGTTGGGCGCCATCACGACCTGAGTTAGGATTTTGGGTCGTGACAACAAACATAGATCTATCACGGATCTAGGAAGATCGAAAGATCTTAAAGCTAGGGTTTCCAGAGAAAACCCAAAAAGAGAAGAAAGCTTAAAATATCACGGGTGTTTGGTCGAAAATGCAAGGATCTTACTCGAACAGCCATAGGAGGCCGAAAAAAATGGCATGGGACCAGAGATGGGAGTGTATTACCTCAGGGTTGCTTGAGATCCTCCATCGGTGACACATGCATGAAATACGGAGCCATAGGGTTGATGAGAGGTGGAAACTCCATAGTTTCCGGCGGGGAGGGGGTTGGCCGGAGAAGGAGAGACAGAGCTCAGGGGGGACGAAGGTTCTAGAGAGAGTCGAGAGGATTCAGAGAGAGAGACGGTTGAGTGTTACAAGTGAAGGGGGGAGAATGAAAGGGGGGGGGGGTAGTCTATTAGGCATTAATTATGGTAAGTCTCAATCGGGGCCGTTGATTGAATTAGTCAACGCCTCAGATCAAAGGGGGATTGGGCCGGGTATATTTGTGAAAATTGGGCTGAGTATTTGGGTTGGTTAAGTGGGTTAAGGGGTCCGGATCAATTAGATTAAAATTGAGATTAAAAGTGGCTAAATGTTAAATACACATTAAAATAGATAAATAATTTTATAAAATGGCTAATAAATATAAAAATGGAATTGTTGCTAAATAGACTAAATTAAGAAGAGTAATTAGTATTATAAATATAAAATGACTAATTATTGAGTAAAAATAGCACAAAATATGTAATTAGGCTATAATTGCAAAGTTATTGCAATTATAGCCAGATAGTGACAGTTTGGCTAATTTGTGAAATAATTAAATCTTAATAGGACCAAAAATGATATATTAAATCAAGAAATATTTTTGGGATCATTTGTAAGGCAATATATAATTAATTAGTAGAGATGAAAATAATTGATAAATTTGAATAAATTAATAAAAATTGTGGAAAAATTATAGGAAAATACCAATTGTTATAAAAATTGATTTTGAACGTACTCGTACTCATGCTACACTTGCTGTGCATTTTAATTGCAAAAGTACATTCATAGATAGTGGCCCTGCTCGACGTAGTGATGTGACTGACTTGGAGACTTAGACGAGTTGCACCATCTGGAGACGACCCGCAGCCGACAGAGTCTCCCTTATATGTATTGTATTTTATTTTAAATTCCTTGTCCATTCTGTACTCCAAACAAGTATTGTAGTATATATGTAATTCATAGAAATTTACTCATGCACTTGTGACACCGGGTTCTTGGATTTGTTTGGGATGTATTTTATTAAATGGATTCTTAAAGCAACGTTATTCCTTCAGTAAAGTTTATTGATTATTATGTAATAAAATGAAAAGTAACGATTTCAAATTTACTAATATGGGAATTTAATTCGACTATTTAATAGGTGCCTTGTCTGACAATGGTGTCCGACGCCATCACTGTTTAACCAAAAAATGAATTCTTTGGACTAAAGCTTAATTTAGGAAAAACTCGGGTTACTGATAATCGAATCAATCAAATAAATAGTAATTAGCAATAATTCTGGGAGTAAAAGAATAAAAATAGCTTTGTATTCCCCTCAAATCAGATGATCCTGTTTGTTACATTTTCATCCCTTTTATAGGGATGTTCTCCTAGTACAACGTTTGTCTTTTTGTCATGAAGCCTATTTAATGCTTAATTATTACATTTATGAGGTGTTACAATGATGAATAGTAACTGTTATTTTAGGAGTTATATAACGTACAGGACATTAATTGCTGATCTTCGAATCGGCCCATTATTGCGTCCGGATTCGTTGTGACCGTACCTTTTCTTCTTTGATGATCTTTCCGCGGCTAATTCCTTGCATTGACCGTACCTCTTTATCCAGTGTCCGCGTATGATATTTTAATTGGTCCACCTGGCTGGCTGAGTCATCCAAAATTTGTACACGTATGAGGCTATATTTTTTACCAATACAGATAGTCCCCCCACTTGCCATGTATTGAGCGTATAATACTTGCTAAGTGGATGTTCATTTATGGCGGTAATATTTTGCCGCCGCTTTACCTTGAAACCTTGTATTCTTTTATGGGCGTATGCATCGCACAGTACTTCCATTTAATGTTTCTTCCACGTGTTCATTTCTGATTGGTTCTTAAATGACCCGGCGTCTTTTAGGGCTTTTTGCGGCTGCATCAGTCCCGAAGTGATACTTTTGATTATGACCTTCCATCATTACCTTTCCAAGTTGCGACGGTTGCCATTAAGTATAAATAGTCTTCTTCCTTTCTTCCTTAGCACGAAAAACTTCTATAACTTAATTTTCTCTTTGCGAAACAATTTCTTCCTAGATTTTATAAATATGTCTTCCTCAGGCCAACCTGAAAAGGTTATTGATGTTGAAGCTCTGGCTTCTTCTTCTTCTCCGACTAGGAGTCAAAGAGGTGGCCGATTAAGGGGCCTAGGACGTACCTCTGTTAGAGGTTCTTCTTCTCTTTCCCCTGCTAGGTCGTTATTTTCTCCGAGAGGTAGATCTTCTCATTCTATTTCTAGGAATAAGGATGACTTTCATGAACCCAGAGCTGATGAGATCATCCCTTCTGAGATAATCTTTGCAGAAGTAAATTCTCCTATTACCGAACAAGCTCATTCTCTGGATAGTATTGAGAAATACGCTACTATCATTACTGTTGGTCACATTCCCGTTGTTCGTAGGGAGTGTTTTTGGGATTCTACTGTTCATGTCCTTGTTCCAAGTAGTACTCAAAGGATTACATCCTTTAAAAAGGGTTTTTCTTATGCCTTCACTTACAATGCAATGTATAATGCGAAATAGTATAAATCATCACCCTTTGTGATTTTACTCTCTTCCTCACAATGCAATGTACAATGTAAGGCAATATAAATCATGGCACGGCATTAACCTTCGTGCTTATAATCAACGTAAATCATGGCACGGCATTAACCTTCGTGCTTATAATCAATGTGAATCATGGCACGACATCAATGGATTTGTTAGCTATTGTGTTAAATTGCCTCCCTTGTCTACTTCTATATGTCTATTTAACTGCTTCATTTCAGTTGTTCCCATTAACTGCTAACATATCCCATGATTATCTGTCTATTCCTGCGTTTGTCTGTGATATATCTTGTAGAACTGTACAGGTAGATTACCGTTGTCTAGTATAGCCTTGTCACTACTTCGGCCGAGGTTAGGCTCGACACTTACTCAGTACATGGGGTCGGTTGTACTGATGCTACACCTGCACTTCTTTATGTTGTGAAGATTCCGCAGCCAGACCCAGTGGACATCATTAGAGGGAGTATCCTTCAGTCCACCTCGGAGATTGCAAGGTAGACCCATAGACGTTCGTGGGCCTTGACGTCTCCTCTATCCCTTTTTCTTCCTTCTTGTCTTTTTCGTTTATTTCCAAAGACACTTGTATACAGTTATTGTTCATCCCTTGGCTGTAGTAATCTTTTAGTATGTTCGTGAGTTAGTGACTCCAGATTCGAGGATTGTTATAACGTATTGTACTTGTTTAAATCATTTAGTCCTGTTTTTATCTATTTCCGCTGCTATATTGTAAACTATTTTTGGTTAATTCTGTTAATTCGGTGTTATCATGTTAGTTTAACTACACACGTTGGCTTGTCTAGCGGGTTCAACGTTAGACGCAGTCACGGCTTAAAGGTGGGAATTCGGGTCGTGACAAGTTGGTATCAGAGCTCTAGGTTGCTTAGGTATCACAATTCACGAACAACCTTGGTAGAGTGTGAGGAATCGGTATGGAGACGTCTGTACTTATCCCCCAGAGGCTGCAAAGTTAGGATAACTCCACATTTTTTAATCTATGTCGTACGATATGACTTCTGAGTACTGATTGAGTTTCCATTCTACTCTCTCGCAGATGGCGAGGATGCGTATTTCCCTTGGTTCCGCTCAGCATCCCGACAATCTTGCTACAGCTCCTACGAGGGGTCGAGGTCGAGTACGAGGCTGTGCTAGAGGTCGAGTACGAGGCTGTGCTAGAGGCCAAGGCCGGGGTAGGGCTCAGCCTAGAGCAGCAGCCCCAGTGGAGGACCCTCATGTCGAGTCTGACGAGGAGGTCCCAGTTCCGGCAGTCCCAGTTGGACTAGCACAGGTTCCAAAGGGGTTCATTGCTACTCCAGCGCTTCAAGATCCTCTAGTCCTCTTGGTAGGACTTATGGAGAGTGGCTCATGCCGCTCTTCTTCCTACTGCACCAGCTAGATCTTAGGTTAGGGGAGGGACCCAGACTCCTGTTATTCATACCCCAGAGCAGGTTGCCACTCAGATTTAGACTCTAGCACCTTAGACAGCTGGAGTAGCTCAGCCGGGTATTGTTGCACCGGCAGCCGAGGGTGCAGCTATGTCAGCAGATTCTCTATAGAGACTGGAAAGATTCACCAAGTTATTCACTACTACTTTTACTGGTGCACCGTCAAAGGATCCATAGGATTATTTGGACAGCTTCTACAAAGTTCTTCGGAACATGGGTATAGTGGAGTCCAATGGAGTTGACTTCGCTATTTTTCGACTATTTGGCGCAGCCAAGACTTGGTGGAGGGACTACTGCTTAGCCAAACCAGTTGGGTCTGCACCTTTGACTTGGGCTCAGTTCACAGAGGTATTTTTGGGGAAGTTCCTTCCCATTACTCAGCGAGAGGATCTTAGGAGGCAGTTTGAGCGCCTCCAACAGGGATCTATGTCTGCCACTCAGTACCAGATCAGGTTCATCGCTCTAGCCAGGCATGCATTGATGATACTCCCCACTAATCGGGAGAGATTTCGAAGGTTCATTAAGGGATTGGCCTAGCCTATACGACTCAAGATGGCCAGGGAGTCGAGTACTAATATTTCATTCCAGGATGCGACCGATGTAGCCAGGAGGATTGAGATGATTTCGTCACAGGAAGGTGGTCAGGGGGATGACAAGAGACCCCGTCATTTAGGTAGATTCAGTGGAGCCTCATCTGGAGGCAGGGATTCTTTCAGCAGGGGTCATTCACCCCGACCTTTTCAGTCAGCACTTCAGGTATCTCCCCGTGCACTGCCAGCTCATGCTAGTGCACCACCAGCATCTATTAGTGCACAACCACTTCAGAGTTACCATGGTGGTTATCAAGGTCGTTAGGGCCAGTTCCCGAGTCATCAGCCACAATAGCAGAGATCTTATTATAGTTGTGGTAGCTAGGGGCACATTAAAAGATATTGCCCCCGAGCTTCGAGTGGACCCCAGTATCAGGGTTCCTGTGCCTTGGTTCTCGCAGTAGGTGCACCCTTACCCCCTCATCCATCTAAGGGTGGTAGTCAAGGTGCTAGAAGTGGTGGTCAGGCTCATAGAGGTGTAGCACAGGCCATGATAGGTAGAGGTCAGCCCGTAGCAGGTAGACCCAAAGATGTGCAGGTTGGAGGGTGTTATGCTTTTCCTGCTCGTCCTGATGCTGAGGCTTCTGATGCAGTTATTACAAGTACGGTCTCATTTTGCAGCCGAGAGGCCTCGATGTTATTTGATCCGGGTTGTACATTCTCCTATGTGTCTTCATATTTTGCCCCTTATTTGAGTATGCCCCATGATTCGTTGAGTACTGATGTGCATGTGTCTACCCCGGTGGGTGATTCCATAGTGGTAGATCAGGTCTACCGTGCTTGCGTAGTAGTTATTAGTGGTCTGGAGACTCAGGTTGATCTTTTGCTTCTTGATATGGTTGACTTTGATGTTATATTGGTATGGGATGAATAACTCCATATCATTCTATCTTGGATTGTCATGCCAAGACGGTGAACTTAGCCTTTCCAGGAGTACCTCGTTTAGAGTGGAGAGGGACTCCTAGTCATTCTTCTTGTAGGGTTATTTCATATATGAAGGCTCGGCGCATGGTCGAGAAGGGTTGTTTGGCCTATTTGGCCTATGTTCGTGATTCTAGTGCTGAGGATCCTTCTATAGAGTGTGTGCCCGTGGTTCGTGAGTTTCCAGAGGTATTCCCTGCTGACCTGCCGGGTATGCCACCCAACAGGGATATTGACTTTTGTATTGAGTTAGCTGAGGGCACCCGGCCCATTTTTATTCCCCCGTATCGCATGGCTCCACCAGAGTTGAAGGAATTAAAGGAACAATTACAGGATTTGTTGGATAAAGGCTTCATCAGGCCTAGTGTTTCTCCTTAGGGTGCTCCAGTATTGTTCGTGAAGAATAAAGATGGCTCAATTAGGATGTGTATTGACTACCGGCAGTTGAATAAGGTTACTATCAAGAACAAGTATCCTTTGTCGAGGATTGCTGACTTATTTGATCAGCTTCAGGGTGCTACGGTATTCTCTAAGATAGACTTGAGATCTGGTTATCATCAGCTGAGGATCAGGGCGTCTGATGTGCCTAAGACGACTTTTCGCACTCGTTATGGGCATTATGAGTTTTTGGTCATGTCGTTTGGGTTGACTAATGCCCCCGCTGCTTTTATGGAGTTGATGAACCGGGTATTCAGGCCTTATTTGGACTCGTTCGTTATTGTTTTCATTGATGATATTTTGATATACTTCCACAGCCGAGAGGAGCATGAGCAGCACCTTAGAGTCGTCCTCCAGACTCTGAGGGATAGGTAGTTGTATGCCAAGTTTTCTAAGTGTGAGCTCTGGTTGAGTTCCGTGGCATTCTTGGGCCACGTTGTATCGGCAGAGGGTATTCAGGTGGATCCGAAGAAAGTTTAAGCAGTTAGAGATTGGCTTAGGCCCACTTCAGCCACAAAGATTCAGAGTTTTTTGGGCCTCGTAGGCTATTATCGCCGGTTCATGGAGGGGTTTTCATCTATAGCAGCCCCTATGACCAAGTTGACGCAGAAGAGTGTTCAGTTCAGATGGTCTGAGGAGTGTTAAGCGAGCTTTCAGAAGCTCAAGGCAGCATTGACCACAACACCAGTGTTAGTGTTTCCCACAGGTACAAGCCCTTATACTGTGTATTGTGATGCTTCGCGGGTTGGTCTTGGTGCGGTATTGCTGCAGGATTGCAAGGTTATAGCCTATGCTTCTCGTCAGTTGAATATTCATAAGCAGAACTATCCAGTCCATGATTTGGAGCTTGCAGCTATTGGTCACGCTTTGAAGATTTGGAGGCACTATTTGTACGGAGTGCCATGTGAGGTGTTCACTGATCATAAGAGGTTGTAATACTTGTATAAGCAAAAGGAGATGAACATGAGGCAGAGAAGCTGGTTAGAGTTGCTGAAGGATTATGATATTACTATTCTCTATCATCTGGGAAACGCCAATGTGGTGGCTGATGCTTTGAGCCGGAAGTCAGTCAATATGGGTAGTTTGGCCTATTTATCAGTTAGAGAGCGACCTTTGGCTTTGGATGTTCAGGCTTTAGCCAATCGATTGGTGAGATTAGAGGTTTCTGAGGGTGGCAGTGTCTTGGCCCATACCGTCGCTTGTTCTTCGTTATATGATCGTATTCGTGCCAGGCAGTATGATGACTGTCATTTGTGTGTTGTTAGAGATGCGGTTCGTCACGGACGTGCCAAGAAGGTCATAGTTGATGCCGATGGAGCTTTGAGATTGTAGGGTCGTATATGTGTTCCTGATGTGGACGGTATTCGTGAGTTGATATTGCAGGAGGCCCATAGTTTCCAGTATTCCATTCACCCGGGCGTCGCGAAGATGTACCAGGATTTGCGGCAGCATTATTGGTGGCGTAGAATGAAGAAGGATATTGTGGCTTATGTAGCTCAGTGCTTAAATTGTCAGCAGGTTAAGTATGAGCACCAGAGACCCGGTGGCTTGATGCAGCAGATTCAGCTTCCCGAGTGGAAATGGGAGCGTATTACGATGGATTTTGTAGTTGGGCTTCCACGGACTCAAAGGATGGTTGATGTAGTATGGGTCGTTGTGGATAGGCTGACCAAGTCAACACATTTCATTCCGGTGTCATTTTCATATTCAGCGGAGAAGTTGGAAAAGATATACATGAGAGAGATTGTCAGATTGCATGGCGTGCCCTTATCTATTATATCATACCGAGGTACTCAGTTTACCTCCATTTCTGGAGAGTATTTCAGCGAGATTTGGGCACACAGATTGAGTTGAGCACAACATTTCATCCTCAGACGGACGAACAGTCCGAGCGTACTATTCAGACTTTGGAGGATATGTTGCGAGCTTGTGTCATTGATTTTGGTGGTTCATGGGATCAATTCGTACCTTTAGCAGAGTTTGCCTACAACAACAGTTACCAGTCGAGCATTTAGATGGCTCCGTATGAGGCGTTGTATGGTAGGCGATGTCGGTCTCAAGTCGGATTGTTTAAGCCCGGAGAGGCTAGATTTTTGGGTTCTGAGTTAGTCCAGGATGCCTTGGACAAGGTGAAAATTATTCAGGATAGACTTCGTAAAGCTCAGTCCAGACAAAAGAGTTATGCAGGTCGTAGAGTTCGAGATTTGGCTTTCATGGTAGGAGACCAGGTGTTCCTTCGAGTGTCGCCTATGAAGGGCGTGATAAGATTCGGAAAGAAGGGCAAGTTGAGCCCTAGGTATATTGGTCCATTTGAGATTTTGGACAAGGTAGAAGAGGTGGACTACAGACTTACCTTGCCACCGCATTTATCAGCCGTGCATCCAGTGTTTCACGTATCTATGCTCCGGAGGTATATTGTAGATCCATCTCATGTTCTTGACTTCAGCGGTGTCCAGTTGGACAAGGATCTAACTTATGCGGAGGAGCCGTTAGCTATATTAGATAGGCAGGTTCGTCAGTTGAGGTCGAAGAGTTATCCTTCAGTTCGTGTTCAGTAGAGAGTTCATCCTGTCAAGGCAGCTACTTGGGAGTCCGAGTCCAATATGAGGAGTCGTTATCCCCATCTTTTCTCAGACTCAGCTACTTTTCTATGTCCGTTCGAGGACGAACGTTTGTTTTAGAGGTGGAGATTGTGATGACCCAAAAGGTCATCATAATTAAATTCAGCTAAATCTGTGTTCTGAGGCTCTGAAAGCCTCAGTTAATCACACCTCGATATGCGTGCGCAGCCCGGGCGTGTAGCCGGGAAGCTTCTATGTGGAAATTTGAGGAAAATGGAATTTTTGTAACAATTAAATGAATAAAGTTGACTTTGGTCAACATTTTTGGTAAACGGACCCGGACCGGTGATTTGACAATCCCGGAGGGTCCGTAGGAAAATATGGGACTTGGGCGTATGCCCGGAATCGAATTCCGAGGTCCCAAGCCCAAGAAATGATTTTTTAAAGAAAATTGTTGTTTTAAAATAATAAAGGTTTTTGAGCTTTGATGTGAAAATTGTGTTACGGGGCCCGTATTATGATTCCGGAGCCTGGAACAGGTTTAATATATGTTATGTGACTTATCTGTCAAGTTTGGTGTAAAACGGACTTGAAATGACGTGTTTCGGATCAAAATTGGAAAAGTTAAGCGTTATGAAGTTTTAAGAAAATTCTAATAGTTTTGAGGTTTAATTCGACGATTTTGATGATATCTTGGTGATTTAAATGCTTGAATAAGTCTGTGGGATGTTTTGGGAGTCGTGTGTATTTTTGGTTTTGAGACCCGAGGGCTCGGGTGAGTTTCGGGTAGCTAATGGGGTCTGAAAAGAAGGAACAATCTGATGTTGGAGTGAAATTCTGGTGTCTGGTGTTTAACAATATGCGATCGCATAGGCTGAGTCGCGATCGCATAGTATAGTAAGGTGGGGGAGGTTCTGTGGCACTATGCGATCGCATAGTTAGTTCCGCGATCGCATAGTGTGTATGCGGTCTGGAGTGGGGGCTGGGGTAGTTTGCTCTGCGGTCGCGTAGCTAGTCTGCGATCGCAGAACGTCTAGTCCACTAGGTCTGCGATCGCATGTCCTCTTCTGCGATCGCATAGGGTCGCCCAACTTCTCTCTATGATCGCGCCCTTCCTTCTGCGATCGCAGAGGGCAATTTCGTCCAGTGATTTTCTTAAGTCCAAAACAGACCCATTACGGGATTTTTCTTATTTTTCACCCTCTTCTTCTTCCCCACTCCCCCCTTAGGCGATTTTGAAGACCTCCATTGCTATAACTCCATAGGTAAGTGATTCCAACTCCATTTTCTACCATAATCACTAGAATCTAGGTCTTAAATCATTAAATCAAAGTAGAAATTAGAGGTTTTGGGTAAAGTTAGATTTTTTGTGAATTTTGGGTAATTCAACCCCAATTTGGGGTCGGATTGCGAAATAAATTATATATCCCCACTTTGAAGGAAATTTTGAGAAATCTCGAATTCGACAATGAGTTACAGGCACAGGTAGTTGAAGGTGAAAAAAGATAGTTAACCCCAAGAGAACGAGGCGCTCCGAGCCGAACACTGGAGTTTGAGAATAGCTGCTGAAACACCTGTGAGAAGTGAAAGGGATGAAAAGATCATCAGCAACCTATGGATGAAGGTTCACAATTATGTGGCTGACTTGACAAAAGCTGAAAAGAACCTGCTAGATGCCCAAACCAAGTTAGCCAAGGGAGCAGAAGAACAATCCCATCATTTGAGACGGAAGTATAGTAAAGAAATGGAAATCCTAAAGGAAAAATTGTTTTCCCTAGGGAATGAAATTGTCCATCAAACTACATACTTTGAAACAGAAAGGGAGCATTGTTATGCAAGAATCTTCCAATTAGAAGGAACAATGCAACAACTACAGGACAAGAACAACACAAACACACAAGTGTTGGAAGCCCGGGCACAACAAATTGGGCGCCTGCTTCAGGAGAAAGGGGTCATCAGGACCAGGATTAAAGAAATAGCCAATTATGTCGTGATGAAATGTCACGAATGCAAAACCATGACTACCTCCATGTTTTTCGCCTCTATGATGACTTTCGTCCACCAGGTGATGAATGATTTGGACCGGCTTCAGGGAGACATTGCACACAAGCCCGCACAAAAACATGCCAATGCACCACAAGCCCCGAGATGACCAGCAGAAACCCTCATTTACTTTTTATTATTTAGTTTTTGAGTCTGTATTTTATTGCTTTCTAGAATTTTAAGCTGTTTTGTCCTTTGTTTGGAGTATGTACTATTTTCTTTTATGGTTGTTAGTACTTTAAATTACCTGTAATGAAAAACAAAAGGAGTTATCTTTATTAATGAAATGAAAATTACACTTTGTTACTTTTTGTCTATTTCTTGAACTACGTGATGATCTAATTCGTGCGACGTCATGATTGTGAGCATGTAATTTTTCACCTATTAAATACTCCTACAAAATTTGATAAATAATTTAATTTTATAGATTTTTGTTGAATTTAAGTGTTTATTTGTGAATTATTTGCACTGTATGATCATAATTCATCTTTTAAAATTTATAAAATATAAAATAATAACAAAAATATTTTTAAACTTCTATTATCTTGCATAATTAGGTTTCTTATCTAATGTAATACTTTGTTGCATAATTTAATCATTTTTATTAAGAAAATTGCAAAATTTGTTCTTTCAGTAATTATGATTATGAAATTAATGGATTCACCTTTAATTAACTAATTAGTTAAATTATAATTAGATGAAACTAGGTTAAAACTAATTAATATATTTTACAATTTTAATTAGAATTGTTTAATTGATTTAAATAATTAGCCTAAGTTATTAAAGTAATTTCAAAGAGGGCTAAAAAATTGGTATAGGCCATTACACCAGGCCAAATCCCCTTCTAAATACCCAAATACACCCAAGCCCAGTCAGCCAACCCGTCCAAACTCCCTACTTAATCAAACGACCCCGTTTTGGACCTCCCCCCATCCCATCCAACGGCTCACAACTCCACCCCCACACTATTTAAATGTCCTAACACACATCACCCTCCTCAAACTCACATCCCCCAACACCTCAACTATCTCCCTCGTCTCTCTCTAACCCTCACCGTCCACCACCGTGGTCTGCCGGCCGGAAATCACCTACCGGCAGCGGACCACCTCCTAATCACTCCAAAAATTAACCAGACAACCTCCCCCTCATTCTCAATCCCATTCTACCCTTAATTTCCCCAAAAACCTTTCACAATTGCCTCAATTTCATATCTGAAATTCCGAAACCCTAAAAAGTCAACCCCAGTCGAATTATAGCCAACTAACGGCTCAAACCTACATGGGTCAATTTCTCTTGACAAGAGCAATTGATTCATGTGGGTTTAGCTCGTTTCCAAACCCCACCGGAATCCAGTCAAAGTCTGGCGAGCCAACCAAATCCGGCCAAAATCTGTCCTAACCTAACTAGTACCCTCTTTCTCTTATTTCTTTAATAATTTATATGTTAAAATTATTTATTTAGTTTTAGTCTTAGATTTCCTGTTTATTACTTTTTTTAGAGTTAATTAGTATAGGTCTCGAATTTAGTTGCTTCTGCGCATGACTTAATCAATTTAATTGTAGTTAGGCTTTTTCCAAATTTTCTTGAATATTAGTCATTTAATTATAGTTTTGCTGTAAATTACTGATTAGTTAGGGTTTCCTGATTTTTCCTGGGTTCGTTTGGTTCTGAACTGGTAAATTTTAGCATATCTGTCTTTTCTTTAGTTTGTTTCTTGACTAATGAATTCAGGTTTCGTATACCTTTCCTAAACTCTCATTTTTTCTTCCATTAGATGTTTTATAGGTTTAATTGTTAATCTTTTCTTAATTGATTGTATTTTTAGTTTAGGTTTTTAGATTTTCCTTAAACTATTTCTTCCACCCTAAAACAGTTTATTAGTTATTTATGAGTATTAATTAATTAGCTTCCACCTTAATCTAATCCTACATGTATTAAGAATGTTTGAATTAATAATTTAGATTGACCCTTGATTTATTGCCTAAGTTCTGAACTATTAGCCAAAATTCAATGGCCTTTAGTTAAGAATTGCTTCTTAGTTTAGTTCTAGGTTTGATCCTGATTCACTTATTTGGACCCTTAGTTTAGGTTTGGCACCTTTTTCTTTCAACTGTCCTGAAGCAACCTGTTGGTCATTTACCTATGTTAATTGAGCAGTTTTCATGCATGTTAAATGTTTGTTCCAAATTAAATGTCACAACCCCAAATACTTAGTCGAGATGGAGTCTGTCGTGGAACCAGGCAAGCCACACATTTCGTTGAATCTAACTTTATTTTTCAAAGAATTGTAATATTTAAAAGCAAAATACTGATAATAATCTGTTTGAAAGTTTAAGACAACATTCAAAACAAAATTCCAAAACCAACCCTGGATCTAGTGTCACTCAGGAACAAGCTGCTAATACATAAAAGTGTGAAAATAGAGAAATAGACAACATAGTCTATCAAGATGAAAGTGCAACAAGTAGATAAAGAAGGAGCAATCGAGGTTGCGATCGCCAACTGCTACCTCGAAGACTCCTGGGAACTCTGTCAATCAATCAAGAGCAGCTATCGGGCCTCGCTGAGCTGGATATGCACACAAGGTGCAGGGGGTAACGTGAGTAAACCAACTCAGAAGTAACGAACTCAAACTATGGGCTGAGAGGTAGTGACAGACTAAACCTCAGGATTTACAATAGATAACTTACAG
The DNA here is from genome assembly GCA_005239495.1 of Nicotiana undulata. Taxonomy (NCBI): domain Eukaryota; kingdom Viridiplantae; phylum Streptophyta; class Magnoliopsida; order Solanales; family Solanaceae; genus Nicotiana; species Nicotiana undulata. Next base: position 29,532 of record ML274165.1, on the reverse strand, counting down.
AAATTAGACATGCTAACAGTTTATCAGAAATGAGAAAAATGCCAAGTATTCCAATATACTCTACATGCCATCATAACAATATATGAAACCGGTGTGGAAAATGCACATAGTGTCACAACTCTCACACAGTAGTCCAGTAAGTACCGTATATGGCTCTCAGGCCCATGTATGGTCCATCCCGGAATGTACATAAGCATCGGTGACCTTAGTCACTTGGTACTGAGGAAAAGGCCAATCCATCCCCACAAAGAAGATTCATCTTGAAAAATACAACACTCGGACACGATCCATGTCCAGGGACGATCCACCCCTCACATATCATCAACTTCGGACAAGATCCATGTCGAGGGAAGATCCATTCCTCAATATCAATGCGCTCACTGGGCGTGTAAAGACTCCGGAGTGGACCTATTGGCCCAAGCGCTATATCAAGCAAACGAAGGCATGATTAAAGTATCGCTGCAGTGTGCAGTCTGATCTCATAACTGTCTCAACAACAGATCTCGACCTCACTCAGTCATTACTCTCCAGTCTCACTCATATGGCTCATATATGTATAAATCAGCCCAACACGATGATAAATATGCATCTAATTAATAATTACTAAGACTAAGGCATGAAATGATATGCTATAACAGGACTGAGTATATGAAATCAAAATAATCACAAAATGAGATAGTAATATACGACCACTCGGGTCTCAGCATGTTCGGCGTGAAGCCTTAGAATTGATACTTAACATGATTTCTAACATGTTCACATTTACCACATAATAGAAGTGCAAATATGAATCTGTAATAGCTACTAGACGGTTCCATGGGATGAGCCACGCCACAATTTACTCGGTGCACGTCCGCACGCCCGTCACTTAGAATGTGCACCACCTCACTTATAGTCAAATACCATATAGTTCGGGGTTTCGAACTCTCAGAACCAAGTTTGGAAACGTTACTTACCTCAAAACCGGCAAAAATCTTAGCCCACGGTGCTTTTTCCTCTAGACACGGACTCCGAGTGATCCAAATTTACCAATAATCAGATGCATATCATTATTATATGCCAAGGAATGAAGCCCATTCGAAAATTATACAAATTATCCAAAAATCCCGAAATTGACCAAATCCGACCCCCGGGCCCACATCTCGAAATTCAATAAAAATCACAAAACTAGAATCCCTATCCCCTCACGAGTCTACCGATATCAAATCCACCAAAATCCGACCTCATTTGCCCACTCTAATCATCAAAAGAAATTCTCAAACTTTCCTCCCAATTTCCCCCAATTTCAACTCTAATTCACTATAAATCATCGAATTAACCCAAATTTGATTGAAGAACACTTACCTCAAGAACCCCACTGAATATCCCCTCCAAATTCGCCTTCTCCCGAGCTCTATGGCCTAAAACCCTCATTTTTGAACTTAAGTTTTCTGCCCAGGGAATTACTCACTGCGATCGCGGAGCTCCTCACGCGATCGCGAAGAACAAAATGCTGCCCCACTAATTTACCCTGCGCGATCGCAGAACTGCTCACGCGATCGCGATGCACTACCACTCGAGCCCATGCGATCGCAAGCCCCCTTACGCAATCGCAAAGTAGAAAAGCCCATCCCCCTCACGCGCCCTTCAACTCTACGCAAAAGCGAACAGCACCACGTGTTCGCACTGCACAACGACCAAACACTCACGATCACGAACTACACCATGCGAGCGCATATAACAATAACCCTTCCATCCCCAGCTAGGCCTACGTGATCGCAAACATCCTCCCGCGATCGTGTAGAAGGAAACCAGAAACTTACACCAACAAAAATCAGCCAAGTTTTTAAGTCAAGAATTGGTCTGTTAGCCACCCGAAACTCACCCGAGGCCCTCGGGACCTCAACCAAACATGCCAAAAAATACCATAACCTTATTCAAACTTAGTCGAGCCTTCGAAACACCCAAAACAAAGCAAAAACACCAAATTCACCTCCGATTCAAGCCTATGAACTTTGAAACTTCCAAATTTCACCAAAGGTACCGAAACTCCAAAACACGTCCGATTGACCTGAAAATTTGCACACACATCAAAAATGACCCTACGAACCTGTTCCAACTCCCGCAATTCCTTTTCGACCCCAATAACCTATTTTCAACTGCTGACTGGAAATCGCCAAAAACTCAATTTCGCCAATTCAAGCCTAATCCTACTCTGGACCCCAAATTCACATTCCGAACACTCCTAAGTCCCAAAATCACCTAACGAAGCTATCCGAGCTATAAAATCCACATTTCGAGGTCGTTTACCTATAAGTCAACTCCCAATTGACTTTTTCCACTATTAAGCCAATACAAGAGACTAAGTATCTCAATTCTCACCACGACCGCTCCAAACCCGAACCAACCGACCCAAAACATTATGAATAATCTAAATAACACATGCTAAAGCTGAACCAGAGGAAACAGGGCTAATCTCACGAAATGACCGACCGGGTCGTTACATTCTCCCCCTCTTAAATAAACGTTCGTCCACGAACGGGCCTAGAAACATACCTGGAGTCTCACATAAGTGAGGATATCTGCTCCGCATCTCCCGCTCGGTCTCCAAGTGACCTCCTCCACCGACTGCCCCCTCCACTGAACATTCACTGAAGTTATATCCTTAGATCTCAACCTTCTGACCTGACGACCCAAAATAGCCACTGGCTCTACCATATATGACATATCACCCTCAAGTTGCACCGTGCTGAAGTCCAAAACATGAGACGGGTCAACAACATACTTCGGGAGCATCGAAACATGAAATATCGGATAAATACTCGAAAGGCTGGGGGGAAAACAAAGTCTATAGGCCACCTCCCCTACCGTTTGAAGCACCTCAAAAGGCTCGATGAATCGGGGACTCAACTTGCCCCTCTTATCGAACCGCATAACACCCTTCATGGGTGACACCTTCAGCAGTACCATTTCCCCTCCATGAAAGACACATCCTAGACCTTCCGGTCGGTATAGCGCTTCTGCCTAGACTGTGTCCTGCGAAGTCGCTCGTGAATCAACTTCATCTTATCCACTGCATCCTTTACCAAATCTGTGCCCAAACGCCTGGCCTCACCCGGCTCAAACCAACCAACCGGAGATCTACACCTCCTACCATATAAAGCCTCATACGGAGCCATCTGGATCCTCGTCTGATAGCTATTATTATAAGCAAACTCCATGAGTGGCAGAAACTTGTCCCATGAACCCCCAAAATCAATGACACAAGCACGCAACATGTCCTCCAGAATCTAAATAGTACGCTCTGATTGCCCGTTAGTCTGAGGATGAAACACTGTGCTCAACTCAACCTGAGTACCCAACTCTCTCTGCCCGGCCCTCAAGAGTTGATATGTGAACTGAGTGCCTCTGTCACAAGATGATAGAAACTGAAACACCATGCAATCAAACAATCACCCGGATGTAAATCTCAGCTAACCGCTCCGAACAATATGTAGTACTAATAGGAATGAAGTATGCGGACTTGGTAAACCGATGTACATTAACCCATATAGAATCAAACCTTCTCGAAGTCCGTGGGAGTCCAACTACAAAGTCCATTGTGATCCGCTCCCACTTCCACTCAGGAATATCCAACCTCTGATGCAACCTGCCTAGTCTCTAGTGCTCATACTAGACCTGCTGACAGTTGAGACACCGAGCTACGAACTCCACAATATCATTCTTCATCCGCCTCCACCAATAATGGTGTCTCAGATCCTGATACATCTTCGCGGCACCCAGTTGGATGGAATACCGCAAGATGTGGGCCTCTGCTAGAATCAACTCTCGAAGCCCATCCATATTGGGCACACAAATCTGACCCTGCATACTCATGACCCCATCATCACCAATCACTACATCCCTGACATCACCTCGCCGGACCTTGTCCTGCAAAACGAGCAAGTGTAGGTCATCATACTGGTGCTCTCTGATCCGGCCATAAAGAGAAGACCTGGAAGATATACTAGCCAACACCCGGTGAGGCTCCGATAAGACAAATCTCACAAACTAACCTGCTAAGGCCTTAACATCTAGTGCTAATGGTCTCTCTGCTACTAGAAGATATGCTAGACTCCCCAAACTCTCTAATCTGCGACTCAAGGCATCAACCACTACATTGGCCTTTCCCGGATGATACAGAATAGTGATTTCATAGTCCTTAAGAAGATCCACACATCTCCTCTGGCGCAAATTCAAATCCTTCTGCTTATACAGATGCTGTAGACTACGGTGATCAGTAAAAACCTCACAATGCACACCGTACAAAAAATGACGCCATATCTTCAAGGCGTGAACAATGGTTGCTAGCTCGAGATCATGTACGAGATAATTCTTCTCGTGAGTCTTCAACTGGAGCAAGGCGTAGGAAATCACCCTACCCTCCTGAATCAAAACACAACAAATGCCTATCCTAGAGGCATCACAATATACAGTATAAGAACCTGAAGCTGATGGCAATACTAACACTGGAGCTGAGGTCAATGCAGTCTTGATCTTCTGAAATCTCTCCTCACACTCGTCCGACCACCTAAATGGAGCACCTTTCTGGGTAAATTTGGTCAAGGGCGAAGCGATAGAAGAAATCCCCTCCACAAAGCGATGGTAATACCCCGCCAGACCAAGGAAGCTCATAATCTATATAGCTGAGGACGGTCTGGGACAACTCTATACTGCCTCTATCTTATTCGGATCCTCTTGAATACCCTCATTGGACTCCACGTGTCCCAATAAAGCTACTGAGCCAAGCCAAAACTCACACTTGGAGAACTTTGCATAAAGCTTCTATTCACTTAATCTTTGTAAAACAACTCTCAAATGCTGAGCGTTCTCCTCCTGGCTACGAGAATATACCAGGATGTCATCAATGAACACAATAACAAAAAAATCCAGGTACGGCTGAAATACGATGTTCATCAAATGCATGAACGCTGCTAGGTCATAGGTCAGCCCAAAAGACATCACCATAATCAAATAATGGCCATAACGAGTCCTGAAAGCTATATTAGTAATATCAGAATCCCGAATCTTCAGATGATGATACCCGAATCTCAAATCAATCTTAGAGAACACCCTAGCTCCCTGAAGCTGGTCAAACAAATCATTAATACGAGGCACAGGATACTTATTCTTAACTGTAACCCTATTCAACTGCCTATAGTCAATACACATTCTCATGGAACCATCTTTCTTGTATACAAACAACACCGGTGCACCCCAAGGTGACACACTAGGCCGAATGAATCCCTTATATAGGAGTTCCTTAAGCTACTCTTTCAATTTCTTCAACTCCATTGGTTCCATACGATATGGAGGAATAGAAATAGACTGAGTGCCCGGCACCAAGTCAATACCAAAATCAATATCCCTGTCAGGTGGCATGCCTGGCAGGTCAGCAGGAAACACGTCCAGAAAATCACAGACCACAGGAACAGAAACAATAGTGGGAGTCTCAACACTAACATCCCTCACAAAGGCCAAATACGATAAACATCCCTTTTCTACCATACGCTGGGCCTTCAGGTAAGAAATCACCCTACTAGGCACATACTCAACAGAACCTCTCCACTCAACCCTCGGATATCCTGGAATCGTTGAGGTCATGGTCTTAGCGTGACAATCAAGAACTGCATGACATGGAGATAACCAATCCATGTCCAATATCATGTCAAAGTCAACCATGCTAAGTAATAACATATCCACTCGGGTCTCCAGACCCCCAATAGATATCACGCAACACCCGGTCCACAATAATGGTATCGCTACCGGAGTCGACACATGAACGGATGTAACTAAGGACTCACGGGGAATATCCATAAAATGGGCAAAGTATGATGAAACATAAGAATACGTGGAACCAGGATCAAATAAGACTGAAACATCTCGGTGACAGACTCAGGAAATACCTGTAATCACCGCATCTGAGTCCATAGCATCTGGTCTTGTTGGGAGTGCATAGAAACGAGCCTGACCTCCACCTGGTCAACCTCCCCCACTAGGGCGGCCTATAGCTGACTAACCCCCACCCTTAGCTGCCTGGGCGGGTGGTGTAGTAACTGGTGCTGAACTTGAAAGCTGGCTACTCTGCTGGAATGAACCCCCTGAAAGACGGGGACAATACCTCTTGATATGGCCTGGATCAGCACACTCAACGCAACCCCTCTCAACAAATAACGGTGGGGGCTAAAGGGAAACCCTAGAACTAGAATAACCACTAGAAGAACCATGTGCTGAGGAACCCTGAACTGATGGTTGCCGATATGAACTCTGGGCTGGAAGAGCACTGAAAAATGAACGACCCGGATGAGAGCTGCGGGGACCATGCCCCGATGAAGCACCACTGTAAGCTGGGAGGACTAGCTGAGGAGGCCTAAATGAACGGCCTCTGTTGTGCTGAGACTAAACTCTTGAATGAATACCACCATAACTATCAGATCCTCAAGGACTCTTGGCCTCCCTCTCTACTCGCTCCTGGTGGCGAACAAACTCAATCTATTTGGCTATGTCCACTACCTCCTCAAAAAAAGCGCCAAATACCCTCTCCTTGGTCAGAAAAATCCGAAGCTAATAAGTGAGGCCATCAATGAACCTCCTGATCCTCTCCATATCTGTGGGAACTAGCCAAATAACATGACGGGCTAACTCGGAGAATCTTATCTCATATAGCGTCACGATCGTGTCCACCTGGCGCAACTACTCAAACTCCCTGCACAGCTCCTCCCTGCGGGATTGCAGTATATACTTCTCCAAGAAGAGAATGGAGAACTGATGCCAGGTAAGGGGCACTGCATCAACGAGTCTACGCCTCTCAAAGGCCTCCCACCAAGCAAGTGCAGCTCCGTAGAACTGGAAGGTAGTAAATGGGACCCCACTGGCCTCCAATATCCTTGATGTGCGAATAATCCTCTGACACTTATCCAAGAAGGCCTAGGCATCCTCGCCCTCAGTTCCGCTGAAAATCGGAGGCTGAAGTCTACTAAATCTCTCCAACCTGCTCGTCATCTGCCAAAGTTGGGACCACATATACCTGGGACAGGGCAACTAGCTGGGCTTGAGCTGCCCCCGGTGTCTGAAGCCCATGAGTAACATGCTCAGGTGTCCGGGCAACTGGAGTCTGAGTGCCTCCCCCGGCATGAGAAGTAGCATCAATAGTAGACATAGCGACGACCTGTGCAAGACTGGTGCACACCGTCAAAATCTGAGCAAGGGTTGTTGATACCTAAATTTTCCTCAAAATTATTTTCAAACTTGCATATAAGCTTTCAAAATTACTCTTTGTAATGATGAGTATTTTTCCCTATTTTTACATATTTTTATTTAAATTATTTCCCCGTTTATTTAATATTTCATATTTAAATAATTCCTAAATTATGTCATAAATAACTTTAAAATATTTTTTTAGCCTAGTATGTTATTTTTAATCATTTTTATCCATTAAAATCAAATTATTTTACAAATTAGCCAATTGGTAATTCCACACTGCACTTGTTCAACTTCGGCAATTATGGGTGCTGGTATTGGCCAGGGACCCGTGAGGGCCCTAGGGGTCTTTGTCGCACCCAGACCATGTGAGGCTGTGAAACTCAAAAGAATTGAGGTTGGAAGAAATGGGCCTGATTGAAGGCTCCCAATAGAAGTATTTTCTTATTTTTCCTTTCATTAATGTAATTTATTATTCAGGTTTGTAATAACTTGTAAACAATATTGGGGTTGGATAGTAAATAAGGGAGGGGATTATGCATGTTAGTATAGTAATGGGTAAAAACCATGACCATATGATCTATTTCCCTATGTGCGCAATAGACATCCTGTTCAGGATATGCATTTCATGCATTAAAAATCCTGTTTAGGATCTTCATTCACGCATGCCTATTCATATCATTTCATGAACATTTCTCCCAGTTAATAATTACAACCAGTAATAAAACTGCTATAATGTACTTCTGTTGCATTTTCATAAGTATGACATTTAGAAACTATGTCTTTTAGGTATTCCCATATGCATTAGATATCATGTTCCTTAGGATTTTTCTTTCAGCATGTCTGTTTTCAATTATACTTTGTTGAACGTCTGGTTAACATGTGCCTAATCTAATAATCTCACCAAAAAATGTGGTTAATTGTTTGAAACGTTTTTCTGCAAATGTATCATCGTTTATCTCTCTTAAAATCAGAACTAAATATGCATGTTCGCCCTTTAAAATAAATAGGCAATGTATACGCACACCTAGACAAACCTTAAGCCTAATACGTGCTAAAACCAAAATCAATTGTGTTACACTTGGCTGGTATTAGAATTAATTAGTCTTCTTTTGAAACCTTTAAACTCTGCTGCTTCACTCTTAGTTTTATCCCTTTCTGAAGTTCACCCTATTTTACTCTAAAACTCCTTCTCTATTTTCCAAAACACTGATTCTCTAAATCATGTATTCCTTTACTCTCCACTGAACTTCATTAGACTCCTGGTCTACTGGTTTTCAAACTATTGGTTTTCAGAATCAGTTTACTTTTTTTCTAAAATCACTCTGTCTCTTAAAATTCCTGCTTTATTTTTTTACTTTATTGTGTTTCTTATATAGTCTATTGTTTTCATTAAACTACCGACTCCTATTGTGTTTAAACTTCTGGATTTTAAAGTCATTTGCCTTCTCTTTTAATCACTCTGTTATTTAAGTCATGCTATTACTGAGGATTTCTTCTAAAATGATGTGTGTTTCTAATATCCTGCTAAATTACTGGATCTCCGAACTCATTCATTCTTTTCCGAAAATTATTTTGTCCTCTATTTCCCGTTGCATTACTAAGTTTTCAAAGGAATTCCTTTTTACCAAAACTGCTGAAGCCTACTATTTTCCAAAATAAAAAAATCCCTGTTTTAAATTCTATTTTTGATACTTTGATTGTGTTTGAGACGTGCTATTCATGTGTTATATCTGTGGAGATTTCTTTGAGCCCTGTATCTGCCCTTATGTGTTCCCCATATCTGTAGTCCTATTTGTTTTATATGTCGCTTAGAATTTTATCCTTTTAAACTTAGAAGTTCAGCCTAGTACTCACCTTGTAGGATTCTTAGTCCTAAATACCCTCCAGGACTGATAGAACGGGACGGGTAATAGCACGCAATAAGCATTTGTGACCAACACACGCATTTTAAATAACCTTTATGGGGTGGGAAGGGTAGAATACAAATATGATGACCGGTGCGCTAATACCACGTGTAGCCGCCTCTTTGAGGAAGTAACATACCGGGTATTGCATTGATGTGATCCGTATTACTTTAAACCTAGGATAGTTTTTTTCAAATGTTTATTCTAATGTTTTTTTCCAAAAACCTTTCAAGATTTTCATACTTGTTTGAAATCCCCTCCTATATGAACCTTACTTGCTACTTGTTCACCGTCCAAATTCAAAAAAATTCTTGGCTGGGACCCACAATTGTGGATCTTGAGGGGTGCCTAACACCTTCCCCTTGGGATCATTTCAAGCCCTTACCCAATCTATGGTAATGCAAACTAGTTTATGATTTATCAACTCTAGGTGCCCTAACGCACCATAAAAATTGTTCGGTGGCGACTCTTCCTTAAACCCTTTTCCTTTAAGGAGTTGTCAAGAATGTCATAGAACCCGATATCTCCGTACCTAACCCGTGCGATAGAAAAAGGGGGCGCGGCAGCATAGCGACTCTGCTAGGGAGTTCCCTAGGCTTATACCGTTACAAGTTGTCTTGTGAATTTGGAATTTTATTCTGTTTAAATGCTTACACCCTTTCCTATTCCCCATTACATGTTATTAATTGTTTAAATTTGCAAGTATTTATTTCACCTGAACAAAACTGACATACCTTCATGTTTTCTTTGTAACCGCTTTCCATTATAACTGTTGTATTTTCTTTCTTTACCGCTTTCCTCAACGTGAAAATACATGCCTATTTGCTTTAATACTTATTATTGCATATCATGATCCGCATTCATATTCCACTCGTGCCAAACAAAAATCCTATAGCAACGCTTACAATGAGTGTTTGCACTAGTCGATCAGCGGTGCAGTCGACAGTTCAGTGTTTTTCCCCCTTGAGTTGTCCGCTCAAGGGTACCAGTCTAAAACCCCAATAGAAAACTTACTCTATTGTATGTTGAATGCATCATGGTCAAACCTAGCCAGGCTAATGTGTTGTCCGCACAATATCCTTTAAGATAGCCTTGTCGAAAGTCCATTGGGTTTCCCTGGAACCCAAAAGGACGCCTTCACGTTCTGTGCATTTATTTTGAGAACTTAAATGATTCCGCTAATTATTGATGTTAAATAGTCGAGTCTGGCGGGGGTAAGGGCCTAACCTTTTTTGTTCGCAGGAAACGAGGCACGAAGTCCCCAGACTCAGCATGATCTAAAATATGCCAAGAGGGCCAAGCTTGGAGAAGGTCCTTCTGGGACACAATTAGATAGGATTTTCTTTTCCGCTTTACCAATGTAATAAGGTCGATGGCCATTAGTGATTTTATTTCTTGCTTATTATTCCTGTATTGGTTTTTGATTCGTCCATTTTTATATCAATAAAATGAGGCATTTATTATTTTAAGTTCTCCAAATTAATTTGTCGCTAGGCCTACCTCGGGCTCAAAGAGGTTCCCCAACTTAGGATGCGTTTTACATTTTTCGCATTAGGTGTTTAAATTACCGCAATATTCTTCATAATCCTCACTGACTTCCTTACCTTTTGGTTTTGTTTTTCTTTATTTATTATTCCCCTCCCCAAAGGTTAGTTTGTGCACTCTGGCATCAACAGCTTATTGCAAAAGATCAAAGGGCCCTCCTCCTACTCCTCCTCCCAGTCCTCCTAAAGGAAAAAAGTAAGGGTAAAACTAAGATGGCAGATGCAAGAGGTACCGGAAAAGACAACAAGGATGGACAGGTTGAGATCACTGATGGTCAGGGTATTCAGATTCTGCACGAGGGTATGTCTCCACTAGAGAAGAAGCTGCTAAAGTTCCAAGGGGAACTTGATCAAGTCAAGAACTTGGCTCACTTATCATTCTCCCTCAACGTCCCATACGTTCACTTCCCAAATGCTCTGAACCCCACTTTACCTCAAAACATCCCCAAACAACCAAATCATCCAAAAGATCTAGTTCCACCAGCACAATGCAATACATGTCACTACAACACTCCGCCTCTCCAGGATCAGACGAGAGATCACTTCCAGGCTTATGATAATCCCATTTATGTGGAAATCGTAGCTCATTCCACACCACATACCTATGAGTCCGACAAGAAGGACAGGCTCATCAGGAATCTGGCCGAGGAACTCAAGAAATTAACCAACCGAGTTCAGGGCGTCGAAGGAGTTAAAGGGATCGAGGGGTTGAACTATGAGGATCTTTGCATACATCCCGATGTTGAACTGCCCGAGGGGTACAAACCTCCTATGTTCGAGATGGTCGATGGTACTGGTGATCCAAGAGTCCATCTGAGGACTTACTGCAACAAATTGGTCGGCGTGGGGAAAGATGATAAGATCCGCATGAAACTCTTCATGAGGAGTTTAAAAGGTGATGCACTATACTGGTACATCAACCAGGATCCAAAGAAATGGACCAATTGGGTGAACATGGCTACGGACTTTATGGATAGATTCAGATTCAACACGGAGAATGCACCGGATATGTTCTACATCCAGAACTTGAAGAAGAAACCAACAGAGACATTTCGCGAGTATGCTACTCATTGGAGGTTGGAAGCTGCCAAGGTTAGACCGGCCTTGGAAGAGGAACAAATGAAGAAATTCTTTGTACACGCTCAGGATCCTCAGTACTATGAGCGGTTGATGATGGTCGAGGGGCATAAGTTTTCTGATATCATCAAGCTGGGAGAACGAATCGAGGAAGGTATCAAAAACGGTATGGTTACTAATTTTGAAGCTTTACAGGCTACCAATAAAGCTATGCAATCCGGTGGTGTGTCCATGAAAAGGGATGTAGGAGCCGTGGTGGTGGCACAGCAAGCCAAGTCCCCTCCCAAATACCAAGTATACCCCGCACCTTCCTTCACATATCAACCAGCCCCAAGCTACCAAGCACCATCACTTCAATACCAAACACCCCCACCACCAACATATTAGCCTACCTCGCCCAGATACTCCCAATCAGCTCTCGTCTATAATGCCTACAATTCCTAACCTTCTCACTACCAATCACCACCTAATCGCCAAAAATTCCCGAGACCTCGCCCAAACTTCGATCGTCGTCCACCAAAACAATATACTACTATAGCTGAACCCATTGGCCAATTATACGTAAAGCTCAAAGCCGCCGGTTATGTCATACCCATTCTCGTTGTCGCCCCTGAGAACCCATCCCAGTGGGTCAACCCATACAAAACCTGCGCTTACCACTCCGGCATGTAGGGACACACCATCAAGGAATGCCGTTCATTGAAGGACAAGATACAGACCCTCATAGATAACAAGATCATTGTAGCCAAGGACCCTACTCCTAATGTTCGCAATAATCCGCTGCCTGACCATAAAAGTGGTGTCCACATGATTGAGGTTGATCATGAATGGGATCCCGAGGGATCAATTGGGCTGATTGCAGAAGGTTATCCGAAGAAGCCTGCAATTACTCTTAATCTGATCGTGGTCCAGATGCAGCCATCTGAGGAAGCTGAGGTAAACATGTCCATTCCGCTTGAGTTTGAATCGAGACCACCTGCCAACGGAAAGGCCCCAGTGCCGATTAAATTCGAGTTTGTACAACCGATCAAAGTTGCAGTCCGACCATCTATAACATATACTCCGGCATGAATAAGAATGACCACACCTATTCCTGTGGCAATGTCAACAACGACACCCTTTTACTCAGACGCCATTCCATGGGACTATACCGCTGAAGCAAGGAGGAAAAGTAAAGGCAAGTCTGAAAAAGCCATCGTTGCACAGGGTATGACGAGAACTGGCAGAGTTTGTACCCCTGAACATTTGGCCGAGTCTAGCAAGCAGGAAAACAACCGTCCCCCCGTCATTGAAACTGGTTCACACGATCAGTGGAGAAAGATACAAGCCAAGGAATACTCAATCCTCGACCAGTTGAACAAAATACCAGCTCAGATATCCATCCTCTCCCTATTATAGAACTCTGAAACACACATGGGTGCTTTGCTAAGGGTGCTGAGTGAAGCATACGTGCCCAACAATATCACTAGTGGGGAAATTGCTAACATGGTAGGCCAGGTGCTGGAAAGTCACAAGATCACTTTCCATGAAGATGAGCTGCCGCCCGAAGGATTAGGACATAACAGAGAGCTACACATCACGGTACAATGTGAGGATCATTTCATCACAAGGATCCTAATTTATGGGGGTTCCAGCCTCAACATCTGTCCGCTGGTCACACTCAAGAAGTTGGTAAAAAGTCTACATGAGATAAAGGAAGGAGATATCAACGTAAAAGCCTTCGACGGTTCGCATAGGTCCATCATGGGAGAAATCACCTTGTGCTTACAAATAGGACCCACTTGGTTCGATGTAGATTTCCAAGTGATAGATGTGTCTGCATCCTACAATTTACTGTTGGGACGACCTTGGATCTACGCGGCTGGGGTCGTGGAATCAACCTTACGCCAAGCTGTGAAGTTTGAATGGAATCACCAAGAGGTCATCATTCATGGCGATGGTAGCAACCATATCTACGGTCGCCAGACCTTTTCGGTCATCGATGGAAGGAGGAAGTTGGGTGGAGAAATCTACCACAACGTGGAACATGTTGACGCCATTGACAAGGACAAGTGGTGGGGCAGTAATACCAAAAGCATACTAAACTGGCAAAGGTACGAGCCAGGTAAAGGGATCGGTTAGCACCTTCAAGGAATAACAAAGACAATAACACTCAAGAAGCACGGCACAACTTTTGGTCAAGGGTACGAGTACACTTGGGAGGAGTTCAACGACTGGTCGCCACCATGGCGCGGACCCTACTACCCATTGGAGCAGCCAATACCCCACATAGAGCAGTCTTTCCAGCCAACTAACATCACATATGGTACAGATGAGGAGGAGGCGCTAGCGGCAATAAGGGATCTATTTCTGGATGATGAGGACATGGACTGATGTGTCATTCTTGAAGAGGAGGGGAGGAAGGCCCTTCTATACAAGTCGTGAGCAAGGGATCATGTCTCAACAATTGGTCCGTCAGGACAACCAAAGCCCGTCGAGCCTCGGGGTAGCAAGGCTAACAAAACAAGAATTATTTACAGTTTATTTATTTAAAGAACTTTCTTCCTTTTCGCATTTCTAATTTCTGCAAGAAAGAGCTCCCATGTTCAAACAATTATTTAATTTATCAAAGCATTCCCAAATTTTTTTATAAATCTTATATTTACTTGCTACTGTTTTCCTCCCCATTACTTTATTTGCACAACATTACTATTACTTATCTTGATGAACCGACGACTGTGACCTGCAACGAGGCAACACAACAAACGGATTTTGAGTCAGACAAGAATAATATACATGAGGATATTATTAAAGAGGTCGAGAACTTTGAGAACAGACTAACTTGGACGAGACCGAGGTCTCAACTTGGGAAACGCAGAGAACGTCAAAGAAACACGCATCATCATTCATCTGTCACCGTCAGCAAACAAGGAATATACGGAATTCTTAAGGGAATATGAGGACATATTCGCCTGGTCATATGACGACATGACTGGACTCAGTATATCTATTGTGGCCCACAAGCTGCCAACCAATCCAACATGCCCACCAGTGAAGCAAAAGCTCAGTAAGTTCAAACCAGACATGAACTTGAAAATCAAAGAAGAGGTCACCAAACAGATCAACGCTAGGGTTCTCCGGGTGGTCAAATATCCTACATGGTTAGCCAACATTGTGCATGTGCCAAAGAAGGATGGGTAGGTCAGAGTCTGTGTCGACTACCGGGATCTAAACTGGGCCAGTCCGAAAGACGACTTCCCCTTGTCGAATATACACATCCTAATTGACAAATGTGCCAAGCACGAGCTGCAGCCCTTTGTAGATTGTTTTGCCGGTTACCATCAGATTTGGATGGATGAGGAAGATGCTGAGAAAATGACATTCATTATGCCATGGGGAGTGTATTGCCACAAGATGATGCCATTCGGTTTGAAGAATGCATGGGCCACCTACATGAGAGCCATGACTACTATATTCCATGATATGATTCACAAAGAGATCGAGGTATATGTGGACGACATCATCATCAAATCAAAGAAACCTACTGATCACATGGAAGATTTGAGAAAGTTCTTCAACAGTTTAAGGAAATAAAATCTGAAACTTAACCCTGCAAAGTGTGCGTTCGGGGTTCCTGCTGGCAAGCTGCTAGGATTCATTGTCAGTCGTCGAGTAATAAAATTGGATCCATCAAAGGTCAAAGCCATCCAAGAATTGACGCCACCAAGGAACAAGAAGGATGTTATGAGCTTCCTGGGAAGGCTCAATTATATCAGCCGGTTCATAGCCCAGTCCACTGTCATTTGTGAACTGATTTTTAAAATGCTAAGAAAGGATGCTGCCACCAAATGGACTGAGGATTGTCAGAAGGACATCGACAGAATCAAAGAGTATCTCTCAACACCACCAGTCTTGGTACCTCCAGATCCGGGTAGACCTCTATTACTCTACCTTGTTGTTAGATGGATCTTTCGGTTGCGTTCTCGGGCAACATGATGAAACAGGGAGGAAAGATCAAGCAATTTACTACCTCAACAAGAAGTTTACTCCGTATGAGGCCTGGTATTCTCTATTGGAGCGCACCTATTGTTCTTTGACTTGGATCGCACAGAAGCTGAGGCATTATTTCTGTGCCTACACAACGTACCTCGTATCAAGGATGGATCCGCTAAAGTACATCTTTCAGAAGCACGTTCCCACTGGCAAGCTACTAAATGGCAAATCCTATTAAGTGAGTCGACATCATTTACGTAACTCATAAGGCGGTCAAGGGACAAGCATTAGCCAATCATCTTGCTGAAAATCCTGTGGACGGAGAATACAAACCATTGAAAACGTATTTCCCCGATGAAGAAGTGCCATTCGTAGGAGAGGACATTACAGAATCCTGCGATGGATGGAGGATGTTCTTTGATGGGGCTGCAAACATCAAAGAGTTGGTATTGGAGCAGCCCTAATATCAGAAACTGGTCAGCACTACCCGATATCCGCCAAACTCAAATTTCCTTGCACCAATAACATGGCTGAATATGAGGCATGCATCCTGGTACCCAACTTGGCCATCGACATGAATGTTCAAGAATTATCAGTGATTGGTGACTAAGAGTTATTGAAACGCCAAGTCTAAGTAGAATGGGCGACCAAGAATTCCAAAATATTGCCATATCTACATCGTGTACAGGGATTGAGAAAGAGGTTCACAAAGATAGAATTCCGGTACATCCCCAGAATCCAGAATGAGTTCGCTGACGCACTGTCCACCTTGTCATCTATGATCCAACATCCAGACAAGAACTTCATTAATCCTATCCCAGTAGGGATTCACAATCAGTTGGCTTACTGTGCCCATGTTGAAGAGGAAGCACACGGAAATCCTTGGTTTCATGACATCAAGGACTACTTGGCAGAGGGAGAGTACCCAGAGCTTGCAAACGCTACTCAGAAGCGCACTCTTCGAAGGTTATCAAACAATTTCTTTCACAACGGAGGAATTCTGTACAGGAGGACTCCCGATCTGGGTTTTCTAAGATGTGTCGAAGCAAAGGAAGAAACAAAGCTGTTGGAGGAAATACATGATGGCACATGCGGTCCTCATATGAAAGGGTTTGTTCTAGCAAAAAAGATACTTCGGGCTGGTTATTTCTGGATTACCATGGAAACAGATTGCATCCAGTATGTCCTCAAATGCCATCGATGTCAGATACATGGGGATATGATAAAGGTACCTCCCAATGAGCTTAATGCAACAAGTTCACCCTGGTCGTTCGCCGCTTGGGGCATGGATGTTATTGGACCAATCGAGCCTGCAGCCTCCAATAGACATAGGTTCATTCTGGTTGCCATTGACTATTTCACCAAATGGGTCGAAGCAGCATCCTACAAAGCAGTTACTAAGAAAGTGGTAGCCGACTTTGTCCACGACCGCATTATTTGTCGGTTTGGAGTTCCAGAGTCAATCATCACCGATAATGGTTCCAATCTCAACAGTGACTTGATGAAAGTAATGTGTGAAACCTTCAAGATCAAACACAAGAATTCTACAGCATCCAGACCTCAAATGAATGGAGCCGTCGAAGCTGCCAACAAGAACATCAAGAAGATACTGAGAAAGATGGTAGAGAAGCACAAGCAGTGGCATGAGAAGCTGTCATTCGCTCTGTTGGGATACCGCACCACGGTTCGCACATCAACCGGGGCAACTCCTTACATGTTGGTATACGGTACAGAAGCCGTCATTCCTGCTGAAGTTGAGATCCCATCTCTGAGAATCATACAAGAAGCTAAGCTCAGCGACACAGAATGGATAAGAAGCCGCTATGAGCAATTGGAAAAAGAATGAACGCAGTTTGTCATGGTCAGCTATATCAGAACCGAATGACCAGAGCCTTCAACGGGAAAGTCAAACCAAGACGATTCACACCGGGGTAGCTGGTGTTAAAGAAAATCTTCCCTCATCAAGATGAAGCCAAGGGGAAATTCTCTCCCAATTGGCAAGGCCCGTACATGGTTCACCGAGTACTAACAGAAGGAGCACTCATACTAGCAGAAATGGATGGAGAAATTTGGCCTAAACCAATCAACTCAGATGCAGTCAAGCGCTACTATGTGTAATTGTTATGTTTCTATCAATGTTGTAAATTAAACTACGCCTGACCTGATTCCCGTTTAAGAGGGGATACGTAGGCAGCCCTATGGGTTCGGTCACATTTTAATAAAAATTTCATTTCCCCATGAATGGAATTTGGGGCCAAATTTTGAGGAGGGACCTCAAAATTCCGAAGCAAGTTCAGCCGAGCACCGCACCAGTAACAACAAGAAGCCTTCACCCATCAAACTGGGGAAGAAATTTGAGGAGGACCCTCAAATTTTCGTAGCAAGAGAGGTTGCAATGTCTTGAACTGCGTTGTAGTCGTCGGTTCACCCAAAGAAAATTATTTTTCAATTATATGTTATATCATATTTTTATAAAACCATGCATATTTATTTCTCAAAAACAACTTGTTTTAGCAACGCTAACCCTGTGGTACAAACAAAGTTATCATCATCAAGTAGACAGGCCGAGCCGAGCCAGTGGGGATACGAACTAACCCTCCCCTTTACAGAACTCACAATTTCTCTTTGGATGCAGGTACAAATACGGAGAAAGCCCAAAAACATCCTATTACCCCCGCAAGACGCATACACCTCAAGGATACGCTCTCAAACTCGTCGCACATGCCGACGGTTACTATTATCGCAAACAACGCTTCATTAACAATAATTATATCGCCGAAACTTATCATCAACTAAGAACTCTTACTGTCATTTTATTTCTTGCATTGAAAAAGGCTACTATTCTACCTTTCGAGACTAAGAATTGTCTCCCCTACATTTATTTTCTTGCACTGCATAAGGCTACCATTCTGCCTTCCGAGGTTCCACGCTACCTCCCCTGCATTTTATTTCATGTACTGCATAAGGCTACCATTCTGCCTTCCGAGGTTCCACGCTACCTCCCCTGCATTTTATTTCATGTACTGCATAAGGCTACCATTCTGCCTTCCGAGGTTCCACGCTACCTCCTTCTGCATTTTTATCTCCCGCATTTCATAAGGCTACTATTCTGCCTTTCGAGACTAAGCACTGTCTCCCGTACATTTATTTTCTTGCACTACATAAGGCTACCATTCTGCCTTCTGAGGTTCCACGCTACCTCCCCTGCATTTTTTTTCTTGAATTTCATAAGGCTACCATTCTGCCTTCTGAGGTTCCACGCTACCTCCCCCGCATTTTATTTCCTGTACTGCATAACGCTACCTCCCCTTTCATTTTATTTCCGAGGTTAAGCTCTACCTCCCCTTCATTTTCTCGCATTGCATAAGGCTACCATTCTGCCTTCCGAGGTTAAACTCTACCTCCCCTTCATTTTCTCGCATTGCATAAGGCTACCATTCGGCCTTCCGAGGTTAAGCTCTACCTCCCCTGAATTTTCTCGCACTACATAAGGCTACCCTTCTGCCTTCCGAGGTTCCACGCTACCTCCCCAGCATTTATTTCCTGCATTGCATAAGGCTATCATTCTGCCTTCCGAGGTTCCACGCTACCTCTCTCCACATTTTACTTCATTACGCAAATCTCCTTTCTACCTTTTCAAAGCAGTCACCTTTCATTACGTTATTTATTTACACTTTCTTTCGGACTAAGCTCTATCCCTCTTTCCTTTCGCAAATCGCAAGACTAAGCTCTGTCTTGCCAACGTCATACTATTGCATCCTTCATGGGCTGAAATATCGCCAATTTGTCCAAAGGCGTCATCGTTCAGAGGCACCATCTTCATGGCCCGAGAACATCATTTCATGGCCTAAGGATCTCTTTTATTCAACTTGCACATCATTATTCAAAGGCACCATGTTTCGGAGGCACCATCCTCATGGACCGAGAACATCATTTCACAGCCTACAAATCCCGCACCAAGCGATTCATGGCCCAGGACATCATGGTCTAAGGACATCATCCTAATTGTCCGAAGATAGAATTCATAGTCCAATGGGAACTTGCATCATATTTATATTATGCACGATATATGATTGTTATTTACTTGCAGGTAATCCGACCGGAACAGCCAACTAGGCAGGAGCGGACCACTCCAGTTATCTAAAAGGACCCCGTAAGACTTTCTTATTTTTACCCTACCTTGCACCTCGCGTCCGTTGGTTTCAGAACTACATACGGCATGATTCCTGTAAAACCAGGGATATCTAGCTTTGGTGAGATGGCTGGACCTTTTGCAACATACGTCCCTTTTGGTAAATACATTCTTGGTGGATTCGATTTCAGTTCCACTATTTTCGGAGGGCTGAACATGAGCTAACTATTTTGGGGAACTCTTGGGACATAGAGGATGGCTTCTTTAGCTGGTACTTCCTCTACCTCTGCTTTCTCAGACTTTTCTTCCTTTCGGAGAGTGGGTTTTGCTTTATTTTCATCCCTGACTTGTTTTGCCACTGTTTTAGATTTCTTTTCTGTATCTGCGATGGAAATGATGGCTTTCAATGCAGGGTCAAACTCCTTGTCTTCACAAATAATCCCGATGACGGGCCCGTTGTTGTGGGCTGGCAATGTGTTGTTTGTTACATTGGGGACTTCCTCGTCCCTTAGCACTACCTTTTTCTGTTCAATCAGGTTTTCAATTGCTCTTTTGAGAGTCCAGCAGTCCTCAGTATCATGCTCTTCCACCCAAGAATGATAGGCACACCTGGTACCTGGCATGTATGACGGAGATTCTGGATTCTTCCTGTTTGGAGGCATAGATTGCAAAATACCCATCTGAACCAATTTTGGAAAGAGGCCAGAGTATGACTCACCAATGGGTGTGAAGTTGGTTCTTCTGGGTAGTTCACGGGGATGGGTATTGTATTGGTAGTTGTTCTAGGGAGGACGTGGATTATATGGAGCTTGGTTAGGATGGTTATTTCTGGGGAGTGGAGCTCTATATTGATTATACAATTGTTGTGGTCGGGGGTACGGCTGAGCATTCATCACTGCATAGGGATGGGGAGGCATTGCATAAGTTGCGTCTTGATGAGGATAATAATGCTGTGAAGCTCTGGGAGATGGGCCTGGATAGTACCGAGGTCGTTGAGAACTTCTTAGGATTAATGCCATCATGACACCCTCTTCTTTCTTCTTCCTGCTTGCTAGGCCTCCCGAGCCGCTCTGAATGTCTTGGGAGGTGGCTCTTAGGGTTGACTGACTCAAGACACAGCCCGTCTTTAAGCCAGTTTCTACCATTTCGCCAATTTTGATGGCCTCCGTGAATGGTTTGCCCATGGAAGACATCATATTTTGAAAGTAATCGGCCTCTTGGGCCTGCAGGAAAACACTGACCATTTTGGTCTCATCCATAGGAGGTTTTACTCTGGACGCCTGTTCACGCCATTTGATGGCGTATTCTCGGAAGCTTTCAGAAACTTTCTTCTTGAGGTTGGATAGAGAATTTCTGTCTGGAGCTATGTCCACGTTGTATTGAAACTGTCTCACAAAGTCCCGAGCTAGATCATCCCATATGTGCCAACGGGAGATGTCCTGATCTATATACCATTCCGAGGCAATTCCAGCAAGGCTTTCTCCAAAGTATGCCATTCACAACTCTTCTTTTCCTCCTGCCCCTCTCAGTTGATTGAAGTATCGTTTCAAATGGGCGATCGGATCTCCATTCCCATCATACTTTTCAAATTTTTGTGTTTTGAAACCCACGGGCAGTTGCACATGAGGAAACATGCATAGATCAGCGTAAGAAACGCTTTTTTGTCCACTCGGGCCCTGTATGTTTTTCAAGCTTTGCTCAAGACTTTTCATTTCCGCGTCATCTCCTCTTGTTCGGGATTTCTCAAGATTCTCTCCTGCTCAATAGGAGATTCAGATTGTGGATGCTGCGGATAAGAGTTCGTAGTGACTCGGGTAGTATCCAGTTGGAACTGGGGAGCTTGAAAAGTGAAATTTGATGGCACAAAGCTCTGTCGTGGCAATGTTGGTTGTGCCATACCGGCAGTTGGTGGTGCAGTAAACACAATAGATGGTATTCCAAAAGATGGTGCATGGGGGTGAACCTCAGAAGGCATTCCGGTAAAGTTTGATGTCATAGTAGGGAACCTAAATGGTATGAACAGATTGAGAGCTGAAATTGGAACATTAGAGGTTCCGCATGTCCTTAGGATCAACTCGGGGAAACTAGGGATGGAACTAGGTGGCTCCCTGCCATTAGACAAACCATCCCATATCTCTAGCAAGCGACATCTTAGTCTTCTGTTTCAGCAGTTGCTGATTCTGATTGTGGGATAACCAATGAGGGGTCATCCTCGGGTTCGACAATAGTTAGATGACTTTCAGATGTCATTGCAATGCTTTCCTTTGATCTTGTGAAATAACGGTGTGTCTCCAAAATACCACCGCAAAACCAACCACCTTAAAAAATAAGACACTGAGCTTTAATATGGACAACAAACGGGTTAGTTTGAGATATTAACATATAGGGAATCACACGTTGGGGGATGCAATGCACCTAAGCAGCCAAACGTTTTCTTAGATGCTTTGCAATGGTTGTGTGTTTCATCCCGGCTTTAATGTTTCGCTCTTTTCTTTCTCAATTATTTTTCTTTTAAGATTATGATCGAATCCTATGTAGATTGCCTGCGTATCATGACGTCGCATGAATCAGATCATCACGTAATTCAAGGAATAGATATAAAGTAACGAAGTGCAATTTTCATTTCATAAAGATAACTCTTTTTGGTTTTCTATTACAAGTAATTTAAAGTACTGACAACCATAAAAGAAACAATACAGACTCCAAATAAACGACCAAAAATCTTAGACTCCTAGAAAGCAATAAAATACAGACTCAAAAACTAAATCATCAAAAGTAAAGGAGGGCTTCTGCTTGTCTTCTTGGGGCCTATAGTGCATTGGCTGGTCTTTGTGCAGGCCTGTGTGTAATATCTCCCAGAAGTCGATCCAAATCATCCATCACCTGGTGGACGAAAGTCATCATAGAGGAAAATAACATGGAGGTAGTCGTGCTCTCACATTCGTGACATTTCTGCACAATGTAGTCAGCTATTTATTTGATCCTGTTACTGATGACCCCTTTCACTAGAAGCAGGCGCCCTATTTGTTTTGCTCAGGCTTCCAACACTTGGGCATTTGCACTGTTCTGGTCCTGTAACTGTTGCACTGTTCCTTCCAATTGGAAAATTCATTCATAACAGTGCTTCGTTTCTGTTCAGAAATCTTTAGTCTGTTGGACCATTTCATTCCCCATGGCAAACAATTTTTCCTTTAGGATTACTATTTCTTTACAATATTTCTGCTTCAACTGATGGGCATGTTCTTCCGCTCCCTTGACCAACTTGGTTTGGGCATCTAGCAGGTCTTTTTCAGCTTTAGTCAAATCAAACGCATACTCATGAACCTTCACCCTCAGGTTGTTGATGATTTTTTCATCTCTTTCACTTCTTATCGGTGTTTCGGTGGCTATTTTCAAACTCCGGAGTTGGGAACGGAGCGCCTCGTTCTCTCGGGTTAACTATCTCTTTTCGCCTTCAACTACATGTGCTTGTAACCCATTGTCAAATTCAAGGTTCCTCATTTTATCTTTCAGAGTATGGATGGTGGCCTGATACTCCCTTTCCTTTTCTCCCCAAGCTAACCTTTCTTGAATCTTGTCATCGAAAGCTTGAACATGAGGCCTTTTGGAAGGCCTTTCCGGCTCGGGTTCTGGTTCTTTGTAAATGCAATTTCTCTTTTCAAACCATGCTGCATAACCTGGGTCTACTTCGCCTTTGGCAAGGTCAAGCACTTGAGTATCTTCTTTCAAATACCGACACCCATTCCAATTTTCTTGAATCAAAGCTTCATGTAATGGAGCTTCAGGGTGCAATTCAATAACCTGGGTACTCAAGTCTTCATCTTCCGGTACTCTTTGATACCGACCCAACTGCCTCAACACCCTTTGAGGTGCATAGGGTTGGACCCATTAATAGCAAATGATTTCTTGCAGCCGACAAGTGTATAACCTCCCTGACAGGAAGCCATCCCAGAGTCCACTCTATGTGATTTGCCTTGCCCGCAACGTTCTGAGATGGTCAATCCAAGCTTTGACTCCTTCCGAGGAATGGTAATCTTTTACCCTTTCTTCATAGCTTGCAATGAAGTTGGTTTTGTCGGGACCATAGCTCATGAATTTCGAGTGATGATGAAGGTGTTCGATTAACCACATTTGGAGAATAATGTTGCAACCTTCGAAGAATGTTTTCCCCGACTTGCACTCTGTTAACGCCCAGTAAATATCAGATAGTATGAGAGGAGCCAATGTATGATCTTTCTTCTTAGTCAAAACTTGGGCAATTCTGGTCACACGAACATCAATGGTCCCTTTTGCATTTGGAAAGACCATGACACCTAGGAATGCCACTATGAAGGCTATTCGGCGGTGAATTCTCCAGGTATCCTTGTCTTGTTTGTTACTTAGACCCTTTTCATGTGTTTCGAACCCGTCTGGGAAGCCATACCTAGAGTACAAGAAATAGAACGAGCAACAGCCATCAACCACCCGATCCTTCCTGAGTTGTTTGCTAATGGATAGGAAATCAAAGAACCGGAGCACTAACATGGGCCTTGGGAAGATAAGTTGTTGGTTCCTTAAATCCCGACCAAAACCTACATACCCTTCTATTTCTGCCAGGGTCGGAGTGATCTCGAAGTTTGAGAAACGGAATACATTATGACCCGGATCCCAGAAGGTTACTAAGGCCTTGATTAGGTCATTTCTTGGTTTAACCTTCATGATGTCAACGAGAGCCCCCAATTTTTCACCTACCCATTATTTTCCCTATTTGTCTAAGTCATGCCACCACATTCGGAGTTGTAGTGGAGCTTCCTCTACGATATTTAGTTGCGGAGTCTGGACAGTACTCATTTTGCACCTGTGAATGGGTAAGGTTAGGATTGCTTCTAATTTTGAAAGAAAAAACCAACAAATTCTTTTACAAAGACCAATTTTAGTTTTCAAAAGACACCTCTCCCAAAAGTGGCTATTTGCGCAACATTTGACAAAAATGGTAATTTTTGCAAAAGTAGCCCCTTCTCACTTTTGAGTAAAGTTTTGAAGTCGGAGCGGGATACTTTTCCAGGAAAAGTGACAGACATATCCGTTCTTCAACAAAAATAGCCCTTCGACAATGTGAAATGCTCTAAGGCTATTCTGGCAAGAACAGTACAAGACTTAACCGAAGCTGGGTCGGTTTTATTTGGACTAATGGACTTATTTTGTTTATTTTTAAAAAGTGGGGTCGGCACTGATAAGGCTTGCATACGTATCTCACATCCGATGAGAATCAGACACACGTAGTTCGGTCAGTTTTGATATAACTTAAAAATATACTGTTGACTCATTTTCACTTATTTTGAAATTCTTTTTCTCCTCTTTTTTTCGAAAAAAATTTGATAGAGTTTCGAGGTGTTTTTCAAATATCAGGGTTTTTCAAAACTAGTAAATTTTTGTCCTCCCTCACTCTTGGTTCTTCTTTTATTTTCTTTCTTTATCCGGTCAACAAACAAGTCGGGACAAATAATGTACACATAGCAGGAAAAGATGCATCAGGATGGTCTTTTTTTTTCGGGTACACCTGTCCTAGACGGACCCAACCCCTGTGTTGAGTCCCCTAAATCAAAAATGCACATGATGCAAATAAGAGTTCCTACTAGGGATCCGGAACGAGGTTTTGTCATTCTAGATTTTAAACCTGGGGCTTTGTTCTAGACCTGGCTTACCCGAGCGTACAACTCGAGTCGGGGTGGGAGCGACGTACCGGTAGCACGAAAGGTTGTCCGACCTAGTGGCTGATCCATTCCCGTTCTTACATGGTATGACCTCTAACAGAAAGGCGGGCCACGCGAACGTGTGCATCAGTTTTTAGAAGACTCAGAAGGGAGGCGTAAGAAGGCAGTTTAAATACAGTTCAAATAAATATCAAAGCGATAAATAAATAACATTTAGCACATTAGGCACAGAACTACAGTAATATCAACAATTTAATGAAACCAAGTAAAATCAAATTAAAAGCTCGAGTTCTTGAACCCTGAACTAGAGATTCTGGGTTCTACTCCCCAGCAGAGTCGCTAAAGCTGTCACACCTCTTTTTTCCCGATATGGGTGGGATAAGGAAGTTTTTCCAATTTAAGTGACATTATTCGATTTTGGGATTTATTTATGGATTTTCAAAGTCGCCACCCAGATTTTTTACGGTGTTCAGGGACACCATTTATATATTGGAATCCCAAACCGAGGACATTTTTGACTCTGTTTGAAAATGTTCGGGAACCAGAAATCCGAGTAAGAAATTTTATTAACCCGAGGAAAGGTGTTAGGCACTTCCGGATTTTGTGATTCTAGCACGGTCTCTTAATGATTAAACTTGGCTTAAATTGTTGAATTACTGATTTAGTACCAAAATGCATTTTGTATTTTTACCGCTTTTATTATTCAATATTTTTTTTAATCAAAGAATTATTTTAAGACGGGTTACGTATGCGTAAACCCGTGGATATTGGATGTGTCAAAAATTATTTTACGCGGGCGTGTACATAATTCACGACACTTGATTCCTTTAAAGAAATAGCCAAAGTCGCACAAGCGCGTATTTTTTGTTTTGGTTGTAAAAAAGAAATCGAAATCACGTCACGCGAACATGTACGCGATTACGATAATAATTTCAAAATCCGTTCCTAAAGGTATCTCTACGAGTGTTACGTAAACATATACACAATTTTTAAAAAAAGTATATTTAGTTGTTAGAAGAATTATTTTTATTTAAAGTTACGCGAACGTATACTTTGATTATTAATATGTTTTTGAATTCTAAATATATCAACTATCCAATTATTGACGGGTCTAAGCATTTACTATATTTGCAAAGGTTATGTTTGCTAAGTCCCGCTAGTCTAAAGAAGAGGTATGTTAGACTACAAAGTATGAAATTGTTCAAAGGTTTTCTAAACTAATCAGGATTTTAGGTAGGCTATTGAAGTATGGCCCAGTTTCATGTTTATTTCTGGGCCAGCACTATTTGTATTGTCTCTATGTATGGTCTGTTTGTCTAAATTCAATCAGCACAAATGGATTACAAATACGTAATTGTTTCAGATTATTTTTAACTTAAGTGTGTTAAGGTACTAATCAGGTATAGGGCTATCTAAGAGCACGTTTAGAAATCTGGCCCAGTTTATGTACTAGACGTACTGGGCCAGCACTATTTTGGTCATTGGTGTAGACATAATTCGATTAAAAAAAAGTACATGAAAAGATTCAAAGTATACAGATATGATGCAATTTGAACACGATCTAGATTATAACAATATTAACAAGCTTGAATATTTTTTGTCATAAAGGAAAATTGTATTTTTAAAAATATCGGACCTCACATAAGTCTAGTAACCTTTGCCTTCTTAATTATCGTTGGGTTTTATACTCCACGCCCAATAGCCTGGAGCCTAGACACAACCAGACCTATTAGGCTATTTTTGCAAGTCTGGCCCAGTTCGAATATCCATTATTCAAAACAAAAGCATGCAGATCTTCAAGTTTGATAAAGACAGAAAATACAAGGTTGGATATACAAAGTTAAAAAATGTCCCGTCCATAGTATTACAATCAGAATAAAATAGTGTAATTTCATGATAGTTTAAGGCTGAATTACAGTTTTCCATAAGACGAAAAGGAGAATAAAATAAACTGTCCTAAAGTAGACTGTTGCTCCAGCCAGAATTGTCCATGGCTTAATGATAGAAACAAATACCTGCACTTGGGATTTTATACACATAAAGAAAAACTTTGCACTACTATGGAGTGAATCTGACCATTAGAGGGTCAGATTCATTTCCATTAATGCTACTTTTAAAGTAACACTCTTATAACCTTCATTATATAGATGCACATAGACAGCATAGTCATGAAGGAGTCTGAGCATACATACAGTAAAGTGATGCAGATTTCACAATGGAAATGAAGGAAATTCAAAGCAAATAGGTAACACATGGTTTATTGATGCTAACTAACATAAGATTTGCATGTTCATAATCTAAAAATCAACAAAAACCAGACAGTACCAAACAAATACCAATACAAACACGGATTTTGGAATCCAAGAACTTCATTTGAAGTAAGGGTTGTTACATACCTTTTATAGGGAAAATTAGCAAGAAAATCTGACCAAATAAAGGTCAGAGAAAATACAGGAATTGAAACTTAACACAACAACCAAAAGCAGCAGTAAACCAGCAGGAAGAAACCCAGTAAAACCAACAACAATTCCCAGTAATTTAAAATAGAAAATACAGCTAGGATGAACAAGTTTTTCCAGAAAAAATCAGCAGCAAGTACTAGTTTTCATAAAAGATCATAGCCATGAAGAAAACCAGTTTTCAGCTTATTCTTACACCCACTTTTTTTGGTATTGTTTTAATATTTTCTGCTTTTTCAGAGTAGTAGTAGAACAGTGTTTCTTGTGTGTGTGTCTGTGTGTGTGTGAAATTTTTGTATTCAGATTTCTTTGTGAGTAGCAGCTGCTTCTAAGTCTCTGCCCTAGAATGAGGGAGTCCCTTTCCTTTTATAGTGTATCCTAGGATAGCATCAAAAGAGCCTATTCTACCATAAATCAGATTATTCCCTATATTTGGACAGGTGTCCGTCCTTTTCAGGCCCATTAACAGCATTTTGTATGTGAAAAATGGAGACAGCTGTACAAATTTAGAACATTCTAATATTCTATTCTATATTTATCCTTTCAAGTATTGATTGTTTCAATTATACCCCGAAGTTCTGACTCTATTTTGATTTTAGAAATCTTTTTTAGGACCTTCTAGAACCAGCTAGATGATTCTAGTCTCTAACAAATCCTATCCTTGTTTCAATTATACTCTCTTAAAACTTTGGGGTAAAACTGAAATTATTTTAAATTAAGGGTCTAACCTAATCAATGAATTAACAAGTTCTCTTGATTAGTCTTTAAGCAAGAAAACTGAGTTTTCAGGGCTAAAACAACTTTAAAAAAATAAAAATCAGAATGATGATGCACAAGAAACCTAGAGTTTAATTAAAGGATCGAGTCAAGAAAATTATTAGTCTTACTAATTTTGCTAAATAATTTATCAACAGGTTGTCAATTAGTTGATTGAGACTAAGGTTGAAATCCATTGACTAATACACATGAATTGTTTACAAAGGGAAACAATCAAAAAAATCAGAAACTTAAAAGTAAAAAATCTATAATAAAAAATTGAGTCATACAAGCACCTAAACCTTTAGTTCAATTCAACAACAGTATTTGATATTGATAAGGCAAAATGCATGCAACATTAGGCTAGTTAGTTGGGGTTGAGTAATGAAATTAATGTGTCACGACTCCAAATCCTAACAGGTCGTGATTGTGCCTATAGTGGAACTAGGCTAACCAACAATCACCTTACTGCGCTTTTGTTCAATTATAATAGTTCACAATTAAATAATAAGCAAGCAACCACATCATAATTAATATAATTAAGTATTAGTGTTCCCATATTAACCTAAACAACCTCCCAAGAACTGGAGTCAATAGTCATGAGCATCTAAGAATAAATAAACTAACTCTGCTAAAACTATAATATATGTCTCTGAATCAAAAGCTAAGACTAAGTAAAGAAGGGAAATGGAGAAGCTGTAGACGCTGGACAGCTACCTCGAAATCCTGTGAAATTTCTGCTACCACACTGCGCCAGCTACTGCTGCGAACTAG
>ML274164.1:34266-75327 GCA_005239495.1 Nicotiana undulata | reverse complement strand
AAATGAAGAAATAAACATAAATGGGTAAGAAATCCTTAACCACAATGGTGAAATCTTCAAGACCCAAGTGTGTGTGCAAAGCCCTAGCTTCAAAACTTGTTCTGCTCTACTCAAAAAATATATTTACAAAGCTCAAAATATGTCCAAAGAAGATAAAAATTAAGTTCCAACTGATCTCTCCTCTCTCTAATATGTTGCCAAGGTATGCTTTTTATAGTGGGCCAAAATTTCGAGTGAAAAGTGGACAAAAACACCCCTGTCGGGCCGATATGCGATCGCATTCCTGTCGCATAACAGGAATGCGATTCGCATCTTCACTCTTTCCGTCGCACATCAAAACCCTAGGTTCCAGAGGTTCATCGCATTTGAGATATGCGGTCCGCATTAGTGATATGCGATCGCATTCGTGCGTCGCATTTACAATGTAGCTTCAGGCATCAGATGGTGATGCGACTCAAATGCGAACCGCATTTGCGATATGCGATCGCATATTCGACCGCATTTCACTCATTAAACTTGACTCATCTTTCTGTTGCGGTATGCGATCTTCTGGGCTCGAAATGCGATTCGCATGTTGCATATGCGATCGCATTCGGCCATTGCTCCCCTCTTTTCTCTTCTTTACTCTCTTTTGCTCAATTTCACTCCAATTTGACCTTAACCACTTCATGGCATCATTTTCCTGCAAATAGAGCAATTATACACTAAAAACGACCTCAAGTTGTCATTTAACAATACAAAATCTAATGAGAAAAGGCTAAAATGAGTGGTAAAATCACCACTCATCAGGGCTCAATATGGCCATTGACATGAATGTTCAAGAGTTGCTAGTGATTGGTGATTCACTTTTTTATACATTAGGTACAAGGAGAATAGGATACTAAGAATTCCAAGATACTGTCGTATCTGCACCACGTGCAGGAATTGAGAAAGAGGTTCACGAAGATAGAATTTCGGCACGTCCCCATAATTCAAAACGAGTTCGCCGATGCATTGGCCACTCTATCGTCTATGATTCAGCATCCAGATAAGAACTTCATTGACCCTATTCCGGTAAAGATACATAGCTAGCCAACCTACTGTGCCCATGTCGAAGAAGAAGCATACGGAAAACCATGGTTCCATGACATCAAGGAGTACTTGACAAAAGGAGAGTACCAAGAGCCTGCAAATCACACTCAGAAACTCACCTCCGGAGGTTGTCCAACAACTTCTTTCACAACAGAAGAATCCTGTATAGGAGGACTCCCGATTTGGGATTATTGAGATGTGTCGATGAAAAAGGAAGCCTCCAAACTACTTGAGGAGATACATGCTGGGACCAGTGGCCCACATATAAATGGTTTTATCTTGGCTAAGAAAATACTCAGAGCCGGTTATTTCTGGATGGCTATGGAGACAGACTACATCCAATATGTACGCTACAGGTGTCAGGTACACGCAAATATGATAAAAGTACCTCCAAATGAGCTCAATGCAACAAGCTCACCTTGGTCATTTGCCGCCTGGGGAATGGAAGTTATTAGACCAATAGAGCCTACCGCCTGCAACTGACACAGGTTCATCCTGGTAGCAATTGATTATTTCACTAAATGGGTCGAAGCAACATCCTACAAAGCGGTGACTAAGAAAGTCGTGGAAGACTTTGTCCGCGACCGTATTGTTTGTCGATTCGGAGTTCTAGAATCAATCATCACCGACAATGGTTCCAATCTCAACACTGACCTGATGAAAACTATGTGTGAGACCTTCAAAATCAAACACAAGAATTCCACAGCATACAGACCTCAGATGAATGGAGCTGTAGAAGCCGCCAACAAGAACATCAAGAAGATATTGAGGAAGATGATAGAGAATCACAAACAATGGCATGAAAAGTTATCATTTGCTTTACTGGGATACCGCACCACAGTCCGCACGTCAATTGGAACAACCCCTTACATGCTAGTTTATGGTACCGAAGCTGTCATTCCCGCTGAGGTAGAAATTCCATCATTAAGAATCATACAAGAAGTTGAGCTCAGCGATAAAGAATGGGTAAAGAGTTGTTATGAGCAACTGGCCCTAATAGACAGAAAAATGATGAATGTAGTATGTCACGGGAAATTTTACCAGAATAGAATGACCCGAGCTTTCAATAAAAGGGTCAAGCCGAGACAGTTCACACCGGGGCAGCTGGTGTTAAAGAAGATCTTTCCACATCAAGATGAATCCAAAGGGAAATTCCCTCTCAACTGGCAAGTTCCGTATATAGTTCACCAATGTTGACATGAGGAGCACTTATACTTGCAGAAATGGACGGAAAAGTCTGGCCGAAGCCAATCAATTCAGATGCAGTCAAACGCTATTATGTGTAACCTTTTATGCTTTTATCAAAGATGTAAATTGAACTACGCCTGACCTGATTCCCTTTTAAGAGGGGATACGTAGGCATCCCTATGGGTTCGGTCACAATTCAATAAAAAATTTATTTTCCCCCGCAATTGGAAACTAGGGCAGAATTTTGAGGAAGACCCTCAAAATTCCGAAGCAAGTTCAATCGATCGTCACATGTGCAACAGTTAGAAGCGTCAACCCATCAAATTGGGGTAGAATTTTGAGGAGGACCCTCAAAATTCTGTAGCACGAGAGATTGCAATGTCTCGAACCGTGTCACGATCGTCGGTTCATCTAAACTATTTTAAAATATATGTTTATACTATATCTTTACAAAATCATGCACACTTATTCTTGAAAACAACCTTGTTTAGAAAACGCTACCCCAATGATACGAACATGATCATCAGATCAAGCAGAACGAGTCAGCAAAGTCAGCGGAGATACGAACCAACCTTCCCCATTTACAAAACTCACGATTTTTCTTTGGATGCAGGCACTAAGATTGCAAAAGCCCAAAACATATTGTCCGCCCAAGGGACAAACATTGTTCAAAGATAGGAGTCTCAAAGCCGTCGCACTTGCCGACATTTATTATCAGCACAAACAAAGAATGCTCCATAGTCACAATGCTCACAATAATTACAATAGCGCAATCTACTATCATCTAAGAAACTCTCCTGTCATTTGTTATTTAATTTTTTGAATAAGGCTACCTTTATGCCTTTCGAGACTAAGCTCTGTCTCCATATGCATGAGGTTAAGCCCTACCTCCATTTGCATAAGGCTACCTTTCTACCTTCTGAGACTAAGCTCTGTCTCCATCTGCATGATGTTAAGCTCTACCTCCATCTTGCATAGGGCTACCTTTCTGCCTTCCAAGACTAAGCTCTGTCTCCATCTGCATCTGCACAAGTGTACTTTTCTACCTTCCACCTGCATAAGGCTACTTTTATGCCTTCTGATACTAAGTTCTGTCTCCATCTTCATGAGGTTAAGATCTACCTCCACTTGCATATGGCTACCTTTCTGCCTTCCATCTGCATAAATCTACCTTTCTATCTTCCGAGACTAATCTCTGTCTCCATCTGCATGAGGTTAAGCTCTACCTCCATCTTGCATAAGGATACCTTTCGGCCTTCCTACCTGCATGAGGCTAAGCTCTGCCTCTAATTTACTTTTTCATCGAGACTAAGCGATATATCAAGAATTATTTACTTCGCTTTTCTTTGGGGCTAAGATCTGCCCTTCAATTTGCAAGACTAAGCTCTATCTTTTCAGCATCATATTACTGCATTTCATGGGCTGAAATATCGCCAACCCATCCTAAGGCGTCATCATTCGAAGGCACCATCTTCATGGCCCGAGAACACCATGTCATGGCCTAAGGATCTCTCTCAACTTTGAATATCATTATTCAAAGGCGTCATCGTTCGGAGGCACCATCTTCATGGCCTGCGAACATCATTTCATGGCCTGCGAATCCCTCACCAGACAATTCATGGCCCAGGACGTCATGGTCTGAGGACGTCATCCTTAACCGTCCGAAGACAAAATTCATAGTCCGACGGGAACTTGCATCATGTTTAAATTTTCGCACAATATGCTCTTGTATTACTTTATTTGCAGGCAACCCGACAAGCGATGGCTATTCCGACAGGAGCAGTCCCGCTCCAGTTCTCCTAATCACTCCCGTAAACTGTCCACTCATCCAACCCTATATGTTACGTCCGTTCTTGTAATAAATTCATCGGTAAACCTCGCCGATGACTCCTGAACTACATACGACCTGATTCCTATATAACCAGGGATATATAGTCAACTCAGAAGCTAGGGTGCGACCTAAATCTTTTCAAATCGTTTCGCTCGGTCAAAATTGGCCATCATATCTTTACCCGAAAACTCTTTCATCCTTCCCGGGTAAAGAGGGGCAGCTGTTGATACCCAATTATTCCTCAAACTATTTTGATTTTGCATATATACCTTAAAAATAAGGTCTTTATAACAATTGGTATTTTTCTATAATTTTCTCACATTTTTATTAATTTATTGTTATTTTTTATTTATCCAGTATTTTTATCTCTAAAAAATGATTATAAATTGCATTACAAATGATTTCAAAAATATTTCTTGATTCAATATATCATTTTGCTCCTATTAAGACCAAACTATTTCACAATTAGCTAAACTGGTACTATTTGGCTATAATTGCAGTAACTTTGCAATTATAGCCTAATCACATGTTTTATGCTATTTTTACTCAATAACTAGTCATTTCTATTTTTAAATACTGATTAACCATTTTAATTCACTATATAAGCATCAATTTCATCTTTTTAATTATTAGCCATTTTTTAATAAATTATTCATCTATTTTTATAGGTATTTAACAATTAGCCACTTTTATTTTTAATTCTAGTCTAATTAATATGGACCCCTAACCAAATTGATTAGCCTAGTTACCCAGCCCAAACCTAAATCCTACCCGGCCCAATCCCTCACTCAATCTGAACCATTGATTAAATCAAATCAACGGTCCAGATCCCATCTTTCCATAATTAATCCCTAAATGAATTCCCCCCCCCCCGGTCTCATTTTCCCCCTCTCATTTTCTCGACGGTCTCTCTGAGTTCTCTCATATCTCTCTCTAAACCCTTCGTCTACTGAGCCTTGTCTCTCCCTTCTCCGGCCACCTCCTCGCCGGAAACCATGGAGGTTCCACCTCTCACCAGCCTTATGGCTCCATCATTCACACTTATGTCACCGTTTTGAGGCTATCAAGTGACCTAGAGGCGGTTCACTCCCATCTCTGGTATCATGCCATCTTTCCGGCCGTCTATGGCCGTTCAAGTAAGATCTTTACACTTTCCGGCCAAAGGTCGGTAATATTTGGGTTTCCTTCTCCTTCTCTGGGTTTTCTCTAGAAACCCTAACTTTAAAATGTTCCAATATTTCTAGATCTATAACGGATCTACGTGTATCTTAAAGTTTTCACATGTTTTCCTCAAAAAATCTCTTTGTTTTCAAATGATTTCCTCACTTTCAAGACTAGGGTTTCAAAACCTTTTTTCAAAATGATTTCTTTCTAATTTTTCGGCATTACCTTACGATTTATCATATTTAAACATCACCTGAGCTTTTCCTTTTTGTTCGATTCATTTTGTTAAAAAGCCCTAATACTTATGGGTTCCATTTGAAGCTTGAGTCTGTTTGCGATGTGTTTGCGTGTCTCTCATGAACATTCTAGGTTTTCATGTGTGTTGTATGTATTCTTGTACCTCCTGCT
Organism: Nicotiana undulata; assembly: GCA_005239495.1. Taxonomy (NCBI): domain Eukaryota; kingdom Viridiplantae; phylum Streptophyta; class Magnoliopsida; order Solanales; family Solanaceae; genus Nicotiana; species Nicotiana undulata. Next base: position 69,665 of record ML274164.1, on the reverse strand, counting down.
CTAATTTGTTGTTAGGTTTTCTGATTCTCTACTGTTCCTCTAACTATTTGCTTAGGGTTTCTCTGATTTTTGTTCAACCTGTGCTGTTTATCGTTTAATAGGCTTGATTATTTGTTGTATCGATTCTTTTTACATAATACTCTCTACTGGTTCTGTGTATTCTCCTTAGAGCTGAGATATTCTCCTTAAAGCTGTGATTTTGTGTATTTTCCTTAGAACTCTTTACTGATTTTCGAATTACTTCCTTACTTGTGTGATACTTCCCTTAATTAGCATTGATTCCCTGTGATTTTAATATCATTCGCGATTCTTTTGTCTAATTTTCAGAATTAAAATTGTACTCTGCCTTATTTTATGCGCACAAATATGCTGTCAACTATTTAACATATACTTTAATTGTGTATTATGTACTTAGACCTAATTGCACGCCATATACTTTACCACTCCTATTATGGTGAAAATCAGTGTTATAATTGATTATTTTCCTTGTTTAGTACAACTTGTGCCCGTTTGAACCATGACTCCCTAATTAAAGAGAGTCCGAGTCTTAATTGATTCTGATGATGATTATTTCCATAACTATGCTAAATTAGTACTTGTTACCTTACTTCTCGGCCTGTTTTAAACTATGAATACCTCTACTCTCTCATTAACTGAAAAAGATGAACACACTATTCTGAATTCTCTCTCACACACATATGCATACTCTCTTGTTATTCTTGCTGGTTACTTGCTATTCTCAGTTGGCTGCAAGCCAAGATTGAGTAATTAGACACTCTATTTTACTGCTCTTCACTTATTCTCTCTTAACTGATATGTTTTCAGTTTAAGTTTAAAGCTTCCAAAATAATATGTTTCAGTTTGTATTGCAATTCCTTTTGTTTCTATTATGTTTTTACTTACGGTTCCATTGTTTACCTTGCAATTAGCATGCCTATTTACTAGTATACCAATGTTTACTCTTTCCCCTTTAGTTTCAGCATGTTTTACTGCCTTCTTATATGTTTACTAGGACTCTGCCTTGCCCTTGATCACCAGCACACTATAAGCATGTATTTGTGTCACTTAGTTACATGTAATTCTGAACATATGTTGTACTCATGAACCCTTCCCCTGGACCTATGTGTAACTCTGTTTGTTATGTATTTCCTCTTTGGTATCCCTCAATCTAATTCTGTTAAGTTTCTGGCCTGAACATCTTTATGAAAATTGTTCTGTGGTTGTTAAAGTTCTGTAATACCTTAGTATCTCTATGGGGGTTAACTTGTACGCAAACCTATCTTTATATGTGACCTACTTGTCCCCAATCCCCTATTCCCTGTCTGTGTCTGTCTCCCTGCACTATGTATGCTGTTTTGATTCTGAGTTGCTAACTATCCTACTCCCTTTCTTTCAAACTGTTTTCACTAGTGCAAACTCTCCTGTTGTTTCTAAAATCTATTTTTCAAACAACCTATTTTCAGAAAACTATTTTCAACTCAATTCTTTTAAAAACTATGTCAAGCACTCTCACATATACTCTTAGAAGTCTAGGTTCTGCCCCTTTAATGTGTGACTGCTTTGGGATCCCTATGAGATCCCTCTGAACCCTGACACATTAGAGTTGGCCCTTCCACATTGCACTTACTCAGATTGGTTATGAATCTGGGTGTGAGTGTTGATACCCAATTTTTTCTCAAATCATTTTTAATTTTACATATATACCTTCCAAAATCAGATTTTATAATAATTGGTATTTTCTATAATTTTCCCATATTTTTACTAATTTATTCTAATTTATCCAGTATTTTTATCTCCTATAATTAATCATAAATTGTATTAAAAATGATTTCAAAACATTTTCTTGGCTTAACATATCATTTTTATCATATTAAGATTTAATTATTTCATAAATTAGCCAAATTGGCATTATTTGGCTATAATTGCAATAACTTTGCAATCATAGCCTAATTATATATTTTATGCTATTTTTACTCGATAATCAGTCATTTCATATTTATAATACTAATTAATCATTTTAATTTCATATATTTAGCCTTAATTCTATTTTTATATAATTATTGGCCATTTTAATTAATTATTTAGCTAATTTTATGGATATTTAACTTTTAGCCACTGTAATTCTCAATTTAAACCCAATTTACCCAGACCCTACAGCCCAATAAGTACCCAGCCCAACATTAAACCTCACCCGGCCCAATCCCCTTTTAATCTGAGCCGTTGATTAATTCAAATCAACGGCCCAGATCTCTACCTACCCTAATTAACACCTAAGACTACCCCCCCCCCCCATTTTCCCCGCTTCATTCTCTCACCCGTCTCTCTATCTCCCTCTCTGGGACTCTCTAGAACCTTCCCCCTGTTTGAGGTCTGTCTCTCCTCTCCGGCCACCTCCCTTGCCGGAAACCATGGGATTCTCACCCCTCCTCGACCCTAAGGCTCCGCCTTTCACGTTTGTGTCACTGATGAAGGTTTTCAAGCGACCCTGAGGCAATCAATCTCATCTCCGGTCCCATGCCATGTTCCGGCCTCCTACGGCCATTCGGGTAAGGTTCTTGCATTTTCCGGCCAAACGCCAGTAACATCTAAGTCTCTCTTCTCTCTTTGGGTTTCTCTGGAAACCCCTGTTCATAGATCTTCCGATCTTTCTAGATCTATGACAGATGTACGTTGTTTATGAGGTTTTCACTTGTTCTCTCTTATAACCCCTTTGTTTTAAGCGATTCTTCATCTTTTTAAGGAACTAGGGTTCTTAAAACCCCTTTTAAACGATGTTCTTTCTGACCTTTTTAGTATTATCTTGTGGTTCTCATTTTGTTTGAACGTTTATTTGAGGTTTTCCCCTTTTTGTCTAATTTATTTTGTTAAAACCCTAAATCTTTAGTCATAATCCGGGGTTCCTGAGTTCGTTTTCGATAGTATGTTTACTTGTTCTATTACGTTTACTATATTCTCATGAATACTCTGTGATTCCATGAATTTTACCCTATGTTTGCTTGTTTGGGTAGCTGGCTGCTATTATTCATGCTTATTATAGGATCCTACTCTATCTTTGTTCATCAATGTCTCTGAATCTTCACTTCTCCTGCCTGTATTATGTAATTCATGTTATGTGAATCCCTAATTCTTATGGTTTTACCCCACCCGGCTTCTTAGGGTTTTTGATTTTTATGAGTTTTATTTTGTTTGATCTCATAATTTGTGCTAATTTCTCCTAAATCAGTAATACATTCTATTTGTGAGTCCCTGAATCCTCGTGATTAATTCTTCACTGATCTCACATGATATTCTCTACTGATTTCAACTTGTGAAATATTTTTTGACCTTATTCTATGGTTAATTATGCTGTTAACTGATTTTTAACATTTTCCTTAATTAAAGCATGATGAACCTAGTCTCTATTACGTGTGATATACTTATATTATACCTATGTTGTTTCCTTATTGATTATACTCATCCTCATACTATTCTCTTGCCTTATTTTACCACTTGTCTATTACCGTTTGAGTTGGACTCCTTAATTAAAGAGAGTCCTTATACTGATTTGATTCTAATTGGTATACATTTCTATAATTACTAATGAACTTTGATTTTTACCTTATTTGCTACTTGTTTTCAAACTATAAATACATTACTCTTTCATTCACAATAGACACACAGAGACGCACACATTGCTCTGAACTCTCTCTTACTTTCTACACATTATCTCTTACTTCTCTAATTGGTTACTGGCTACTCAGTCGGCTGAAAGCCAAGACTGAGTAACTTCTTGCTCTCCTATTCCATTGTTCTATACATTACTGCTCTATTGTTCCTGCACACTACTTCTTTGTTGCTCTAATTCCTGCACACTATTTTTCTATTCTATCACTCTTTACTGGTATGTCCTCTATTTGATTAACAACATCCAAACACAACATGTTTTATTTCGTATTGCACTTTTTCTTATTTTCTTAGGCCTGTACTTGTGGTTCTGTTGCTTACCCTGAAACTAGCATATCTATTCTGCCTATGTGATCCCCTTTTCCCCTTATCCCAGCATGTCTACTGCTTCTCATCCCTGTTTACTATAATTCTGCTTGACCCCTAACCCCAGTACCCCTGCAAGCATATACTTGTGTAAGCTTGAATCCTTCTCTGAATACAATGTGCTATCTTGGCACCCCTCAATCTAGTGTTGTAGGTTGCTGGCATGAACACTTTGTGATGGAATATGTGGTGACTGTTAAATCTTGTGATACTTTCTCTAGTGTCTACCTATGTGCAAAAAAAATAAAATGATTTCACATGTGAATGACTTGTCCCCAATTCCCCTTTCCCCTGTTTGTGTTTGCTTCCCTTGAACCCTGTGTGTTGTTCTGATTCTAAGATTGTCTTACTCACCTATCTTTCAAACTGTTTTTTACAACTCAACTCCTTCAAAACTATGTCAGGCACTCTCACATACTCTTAGAAGTCTAGGTTCTGTCCCCTTAATGTGTGACTGCTTAGGGACCCATATGAGCTCCCTCTGAACTCTGACACTTTAAGGTTGGCTCTTCCACACTGCACTTACTCAAATTTGGTTATGGATCTGGGTGTGAGCACTACCCGGGATCCCTTGAGATCCTTAGGGAACTTTGACACACCTAGACCATGTGAAAGGTGGTGAATCAATGGAAATGAGGTTCTTGATATTTTGGGCCTATCTGTAGGCTCCCTATAGAATAACTTCTTATTTGATTCTTATTTCAATTATGTAATTCATGCTCAATGGTTTGTAATAATTATTTGTAAACAACTCTAGGGCTGGGTAGTGAAAAGGGAAGGGTAGATACATGTTATAAATATCAAGGGTAGAAACCATGCTTTAGGTTTACATTTTCTGTGCGCACTAGAATCCATGCTTAAGACCAACACATGCAAGCATATCATTAGAAATCATGCTCCCAGGTTTCATTGTGTATTGCTTTCCAGAATCTATTTTGACATTATCACTATCACTTAGAAATCCTGTCTCTAGGGTAAATAACAACACTAAAATAAACTGTCACTTATGCATATTTTGAAACCATGCCTAATCTGTAACAACTTTTGTGTATATAGAAATCATGTTTTAGGAATCCGGCATATTCTGCAACCATGTCGAGCATTTAGAAATCATGCATTAGGAACATGTATCTAAAACCACGCGCACTCACTCAGTCAACCTAGTTAAGCTATTGATGCATGAAAAAGGTATAAAACAGTCTCCCCATGTTTTAAACAAACTGGCAACAATCCTGTGTCTCTTGCAAAACTCAGAACAACATGGTTTAGGTAAAACAACTCCTATGCTGTTTTCTTTCAATAAATCCGGGTAACTATTATGCATGATCCCACGCCTAGGCAAGCCTTAAGTAATCCACATTTTAAGTTAAAACTATAAACAAACTCTTTTCATGTGTACTACCTAACTATCAACAAGCTTGAAATCAGTAGGAAATCTGATTAAGACTTCCTCCCTAAGTTATGAAATAAATCTTCCTCTTTGTTGTTATCACTTAGATATCATGCTTTAGGATCTGAATTAAAAACCAAGACCTTAACTGTGTTTGAGTCATGCTAATTGTTTATATTATCTGTGGAGGTACTTGAGCCATTGTCTCTGTCTATATGTTATCCTCCTTATCTGCAGTCCTATCTATTTTATATGTCGCTTAGTATTTTGACTTTAAACCTGAGGGTCTGCCTAGAACCTCCCTCATAGGATAGAATTCCTAAACTCCTCCAGGACTAATAGGAAGGGACGGGTAACAACATGCAATAGAGGTCGTGACCAACACTCGCTTTAATTACCTCTACGGGGTGGGAATGGTAGATATGGATATGATGACCAATGCGTTAATACCACGTGTATCCCCTCATTGAGGAGTGACATACCGGTTATTGCATTGATGTGATCCATATAACAAATAAACCTAAGATATCCCTTATGTATGTTTCTCTTTTCAAAATCTACTTAGATACTATGTATTTTCAAAACATATGTGTGCTTAGATTGCAAATATCTCAAAACCCTCTGCTATTTGGACATTAATTGCTTACTTGCTAGTTGTACAAATTCACAAAGTTATTTGGCTGGGAACCACATTTGTGGATTCTGAGGGGTGCCTAACACCTTCCCCTTAGGATAATTTCAAGCCCTTACCCTATCTCTGGTTTACAAACTTGTTTGTAAATGAACCCCCCAATAGGTGCCCTAACGCACCTTAAAATCGCTAGGTGGCGACTCTTCAAAACATGTAAACCCTTTTCCCAAAAGGAAACGAGTTGTCCCAACCAATGTCATAAAACCCTTTGACCGGCCCCGAAAGGAGTGTTTGGAAAGAGGGGGCGCGACAACATGGCGACTCTGCTGGGGATTTTCAGGCTTTTACCATTCTCAAATGACTTTTTGAATTTGTACCTCTTCCCATTCCCCTTATGTGAAATTACTTGCCTATTTCTTTAAGCATTTAATTTTCTTCAAAAGTAACTGACATGTTTTTCTGTTTCTTTCCTTTGTAATCGCTTTTTAAATTATAAACTATTGTACTTACTGCTTTCATAACCTGCAAATACATGTCTACATGTTTTACTGTTTATTGCATAATCATGATTCAACATCATACTCCACTCGAGCCAAAACAAATCCTATAGCAACGCTTGATGAGTGGTTGCCCTCTTCTTATATTATTACCCCCAAATTCGGAAAGGCATATTTGTGATAAAACTAGTCCATCAGCGGTGCAGTCGACGGTTCGGTTCCTTTCCCCCTTGAGTTGTCTGCTCAAGGGTACCAGTCTAAAATCCCGTAAAAACCTTACTCCGTTATACTGTTGCATGAATCATGGTCAAACCTAGCCAGGATGACGTGTTGTCCGCACAATAGCCTTTAAGATAGCCTTGTCCAAGTCAACTGGGTTTCCATAAATCCCAACGGACATCATCACGTTCTGTGCACTTATTTGGAGAATTAAATGCTTACGTGCTAATCATTGATGTTAAATAGTCGAGTCTAGTGAGGGTTAGGGTCTAACCTTGTTTGCCTTGCAGAAATATGAGGCACAAAGTCCCCATATTCGGCATGGTCACCAACATCCACCCAAAACTTCTGAATTGGTGGGAGGACTTGCATTCTAGTGACAAAACACTCGTCAAGAAGTATCTGGGTAATCTGCCACCCCTCCTGGACATCCAGCCTAATAATATGATGATAGAGGCTGCCACCCTATTCTGGGACTGTGAAAGGGTTGTTTTCCACTTCAGGGATATCGAAATGACACCATTATTAGAAGAAATAAGAGGATTGGCTGGTCTAGTTTGGGAAACTCCAGGTTTGCTAATGCCTGAAAACCGCACATGCAAGGGTTCTTAAAAATGATGGGTTTGAAGAAGAACGTAGAGTTAGGGTGTTTCAAGGAATCATACATCCCTTTTGATTAATTGTATGAGAGGTACGGCCATAGAAAATCATACCATACCTTCCATGATGAATTCTCCATCACATCTTTGGGACACATTCACCGTAGGGTGTTCGTCTTCATGGTTTGCTTCCTAGGTCTGATTGTATTTTCGATGAAGAAAGAAAGAATCCATACTAGGTTGGCTATGGTAACCAAGACACTAATGGAGGGAATTGGTGGGCAAAACATCAGCATCGTTCCTATGATTATTTCAGACATATACCGAGCCTTAGAGAAATTCCAAAGGGGAGCAAAACACTTCGAGGGCTGCAACTTATTACTACAACTCTGGCTCTTAGAACATCTCCAAAAGGGTCAGTACCGACAAGAGTTTCAGCGAAGGGCGTGGAATGACCACATCGCTTTCCACCATCCAAAGCGAATGACTTACATCCCTAACATGTTTCTTCAGCCTGAGAACGCCAAAGAGTGGGTTGAGTTCTTCAATAATCTGACTGAGGAACAAGTCCAGTGGATGTTCGAGTGGTTTTCGACAGAAGAGTTCATCGTCCGATCCAGAGATGCACCATTCTTGATACTGATTGGCTTGGGAGGAACATATCCTTACGTCCCTCTCCGGGTTATGAGACAAGCGGGTAGAAAGCAAGTCATACCGAGGGCCGACAAGATGAGTCACTTTCGGGCTGACTTCCAGAATGATGATAGTCCTCACAAGTATGGAAAAAGATACAATTGAGCAAGACAGATATCACGCAGGTTGTACGCCTTTCTATTCAGGTTGGTTAGAAGACAATTGGGATGGTCTAGGCGGGCCAGGGTTCGTCCGAGGCCACATGATCATAGATGAAAAGGCCGAGGCACAGGTCAAGTACAATCAACTATGAAAAAGGATCCGTGAATGCGAGAACGAGTACCGAGAGACACATGAGTCCAACAAGAAGCTGATTGAGGAATGGAAAGACATGGCCATCAGTACCAATAGAAAGTTGGGATACTTAGAACGAGGCATAGTCGAGATAGAGGGTAAATTCATCAAGAGGGTCGAAGAATGTCAAAAGGCTGAGGGGACCGAAGGTGGACATGTAGCCAGAGCATACCTACTGCTAGGACTTCGCGAGCTGAGGAATCTATTCGAGGGAATCAAGGATGCCGAGTCTGGGGAAGGTCCTTCTGGGACCAAGTAGATAGGAATTTACTTTTTCGCTTTATTGATGTAATAAGTCCAATGGCCATTAGTGATTTTATTTCTTGCTTATTTAGTATCGTTTTGGGACTCGACTATTTTTACATTAATGAAATGAGGCATTTTAGCATTTCAAGTTCTCCAAATCAATTTGTCGCTAGGCCTACCTCGGGCACAACGAGGCTCCCAAATTAGGACACGCTTTATACTCTCGCACTATGTGTTTAAATACTGCAAATACCTTTCATAATTCTCGCTGACTTGGCTATCTTTTGTTTTGTTTTTGTTTTCCTTCTTTTTATTCCCCTCCCCAAAGGTTGGTTCGTATACTCTGGCATCATCATCATATCTCACAAGATCTAGGGGCCCTCCACCCTCTCCTCCTCCTAGTCTTCCCAAAGGCAAGAAGAAAATGGAAGATTCAGGCAACATCAGGAAGGAAAATACAGTTGAACGGGTAGAGGCCACTGACGGCCATGGTATTCAGGTCCAGAATGAGACTATGTCGCAGCTAGAACAAAATTGTTGAAATTCCAAGAAGAGCTTGATCAGGTTCAAACTTAGAAAACCTGTCATTTACCCTCAGCGTCCCAGACGTCAACCTCCCCAACATCCAGAATCCTACACCTCCTCAAAACATCCCAAAGCAGCAAAATCATCCCGCAGCTCATCATCACACCACTCCACCAAAGAACCAAACTCTTCCAACACACTGTAACACCTACCATACACCAAAGAACACTCCACTACTTATCCCAGAACCTCAGAACTCCACAAACGACCATTTCTACACCCATGCACTAGGCCACCACAACAATCCTATCAACGTGGTGACTATGCCACACTCCACTCAACCTATCTCATACACACCTGAGTCTGATAAAAAGGATCTACTTATCAGGAACTTGGCTGAGGAACTTAAGAAGCTGACCAGCCGGATTCAAGGCGTCGAGGGAAGCAAAGGAGTCGAGGGGCTAAACTATGAAGACCTCTGCATACAGCCAGATATCGAATTGCCCGAGGGTTACAAGCTCTTAAATTTGAAATGTTTGATGGTACAGGTGATCCGAGGGTCCATCTAAGGACCTACTGTGACAAGCTAGTTGGAGTGGGGAAAGATGAGAGAATCCGCATGAAGCTGTTCATGAGGAGCTTAAAAGGAGATGCATTGTCTTGGTACATCAGCCAAGACCCTAGGAAGTGGTCAAATTGGGTGAGCATGGTGTCTGACCTCATGAATATGTTCAAGTTTAATACAGAGAATGCACCAGATGTGTTCTACATCCAGAATCTGAAGAAGAAGCCCACAGAAACATTTTGCGAGTATGCTACTCGCTGGGGGTCCGAAGCTGCTAAGGTCAAGCCAGCCTTAGACGAGGAACAGATGAATAAATTCTTCATTCGCGCTCAAGATACACAGTACTACGAGCGGTTGATGGTGATTGAGAACCATAAGTTCTCCGACATTATCAAATTGGGTGAAAGGATCGAGGAAGGAATCAAGAGTGGTATGGTAACTAATTTTGAAGCCTCGCAAGCTACGAACAAGGCTTTACAGTCTGGTGGTGTGTCCAAGAAAAGGGATGTGGGAGCCGTGATGGTTTCACAAAGAGCCAAATCCCCACTAAAGTATCAAACCTACCCAAAACCTCCACTAACAAATCAACCAACCCAAAACTACACAAGCACCTTCACCCTCATACCAAGCACCACCACCAACATATCAGTCCTATCCACCCCTACGTATCAACCTACCTCACCCAGATACTCCCAACCTGCTCATGTTTACCACACCTATAATTCTTAACCATCCCACTATCAATCACCCCCTGCACGCCAAAACTTCTCTTGAATGTGATGACCCAAAGAAGCCAGCGGTCACCCTCAATCATATCATAGTCCAGATCCAGCCATCTGGAGATGTTGAGGTATCTATGTCAGTACCTTTCGAGTTTGAAGCAACGCCACCTGCCAAGGCACCAACACAAATCGAGGTTGAATTCATGCCTCCAAAAAACACACCCGCACCATTTGAGGTTGCAGTCCTACCTGCTAAGGCACATGTTCCATTCGAAGTGAGGGTGGCTACACCGATTACAGTGGAAATATCAACCACTCCACCATTCTATACAAATATTGTGCCATGGGATTATGTGGCTGAAGCAAGAAGGAAGGATAAAGTCAGATTGAAGAAGCCACTGCGGCACATGGTATGAAATGGACTGGTAGAGTCTATACGCCTGAGAATTTGGCTGAATCAAGATAGGTCCAGACGACCTTTGGAGGAAAGAATAGGCTAAGGAGTATTCTGTCATCGACCAGCTGAACAAGACCCCAGCCTAGATATACATTCTTTATTTGTTGTAGAATTCAGAGGCACACATAAATGCTTTGTTGAAATTGCTGAATGAAGCATATGTGCCGAATAATATCACTAGTGGGGAAATGGCCAATATGGTAGGCCAAGTGTTGGAGAGCTATAATGTCACCTTTCACAAGGACGAGCTGCCACCTGAGGGGCTGGGTCACAACAAATCCATGCACATCACTGTGCAATGCGAAGACTATTTCATCACCAGAATTCTTATCGACGGGGGATCCAGTCTCAATATCTGTCCGTTGATAACGCTCAACAAATTGGGCGAAGGGCTTCACGAGATAAGAGATGGAGCGATAAATGTGAAAGATTTAGATGGCTCTCAGAGGTCCACTATCGGTGAGATTGGCCTGTGCTTGCAAATGGGGCCAACTTGGTTCGAAGTCGACTTTCAAGTAATAGATGTATCAGCGTCCTACAACTTGCTATTTGGACGACCATGGATACATGCTGCTGGGGCCGTAGCATCAACGCTGCATCAGGCAGTGAAGTTTGAATGGAACCACCAAGAAGTGATCATTCATGGCAATGGAAGCAATCCTATTTACAGTCACCAGAATATTTCAGTGATCGAAGGAAGAAGGAAGCTGGGTGGAGAAACTTACCACCACATTAAACGGGTTAATGACATAGATAAGGACAAATAGTGGGATAGTAAGATCGCTAGCATGATGACCTATAGAGGATATGAGCTAGGTAAAGGGCTCGGCAAGAATCTCCAAGGAATATCTAAACCCATAAAGATCAAGAAACATGGCACCACCTTCGGTTTGGGATACGGATATACTTGGGAAGAATTCAAGAGCTGGTCGCCACCATGACGCGGTCCTTATTACCCCTGGAGCAGCTGATATCGCATCTAGAGCAGACCTTCCATCAGGCCGGTCTTATCTATGGGTCAGATGAAGAAGAAGCACTTGCAGCATTGAGGAACTTATTCTTGGAGGACAGTGACATGGATTGTTGTGTCGTTCTCGAGGAGGAGGGGGAGGAAAGCCCTTCCATACAGGCTGTAAGCAGAGGAGCATATCTCAAGAATTGGACCGTCAGAACAGCCGGAGCCCGACGAGCCTAGGGGTAGCAAGGCTAAAACAAACATTGTTCATTATTTTTACTAAATGATTTTCTTTTCGCATTTTTCAGTTCCTTCAATAAGATCTTCAATATTCAAAACATTTATTCAATTTATAAAAAGCACTTTTAAGTTTTTATGAATCAATATTTATTACTATTTTTTTTCTCTCATTACTTTATCTATACATCATTATTATTACTTGTCTTGATGAACCAATGATTGTGACATGCAACGAGACACCACAACAAATGGACATTGATTCTGAAGAAGATGATATACCTGACGAGATTGTCAAAGAAGTTGAGAACTTTGAGAACAGATCTAAGTCCAACCTGGATGAGACCGAAGTTGTCAACTTGGGAGATTCAAAAAATGTCAAGGAAACTCGCATCAACGTTCATTTGTCGCCGTCAGAGAATAAAGAATACACATAATTTCTAAAAGAGTATGAGGACATATTCGCATAGTCGTACGATAACATGACTCGTCTGAGTAAATCCATTGTTTCTCACAAATTACCAACTGATCGAATGTGTCCGCCGGTGAAACAAAAACTCAGAAAGTTCAAGCCTGATATGAGTTTAAAAACCAAGGAAGAATCACCAAGCAGATCAATGCCAAAGTTCTCAGGGTAGTCGAATATCCGACATGGTTAGCCAACATTGTGCCAGTACCAAAGAAAGATGGGAAGGTCAGAGTCTGTGTCGACTACTGGGATCTCAATCGGGCCAGTCCGAAAGATGACTTCCCTTTGCCGAACATACACATCCTGATCGACAGTTGCGCCAATCATGAGTTACAGTCATTCGTGGATTGCTTCGCCGGTTATCATCGGATCTGGATGGATGAGGAAGACGCTGAGAAAATGGCTTTCATTACACCGTGGGGAGTATACTGCTATAAGATAATGTCGTTCGGCCTAAAGAATGCTGGGGCCACCTATATGAGAGCTATGACCACTATCTTCCACGATATGATACACAAGGAAATTGACGTATACGTGGATGATGTTATCATCAAGTCGAAGAAAGTTGCAGACCACATAGAAGATCTGAGGAAGTTCTTCAATAGATTGCGAAAGTACAATCTGAAGTTAAACCTCGCGAAGTGTGCATTTGGGGTGCCTGCTGGGAAACTACTTGAGTTCATTGTCAGCCGCCGAGGAATAGAATTGGATCCCTCAAAAGTCAAAGCCATCCAAGAACTACCATCGTCGAGGAACAAGAAAGACGTGATGAGTTTCTTAGGATGTCTCAACTACATCAGCCGATTCATAGCACATTCCACAGTTATATGTGAGCCGATCTTCAAGATGCTGAAGAAGGACACCACAACCAAATGGACCGATGATTGCCAAAAGGCCTTCGACAGAATTAAGGAGTACCTGTCAACACCACCAGTCCTAGTACCACCTAAGTCAGGTAGACCTTTATTACTCTACCTTGACGTGCTAGATGGAGCTTTCGGCTGCGTTCTGGGGCAGCACGACGAAACAGGAAGAAAGGAGCAGGCCATCTATTATCTCAACAAAAAATTCACTCCATATGAGGCTCAGTATTCTCTACTAGAACGCACCTGCTGCGCTTTGACTTGGGTAGCTCAGAAGATGAGGCATTATTTCTGTGCCTATACTACATACCTCATATCAAGGATGGATCCTTTGAAGTACATCTTTCAGAAACCCATGCCCACTGGCAAGCTGGCCAAGTGGCAAATTCTGCTGAGTGAGTTCAATATTCTCTATGTGACACAAAAGGCAGTCAAGGGACAAGCATTGGCAGGCCATCTTGCCGAGAACCCCTTGGATGGAGAATACGAACCCCTGAAAACATACTTTCCCGATGAAGAGGTATCATTCGTAGGAGAACACATTGCAGAATCCTATGATGGCTGGAGAATGTTCTTTGATGGAGAGGCGAATTTCAAGGGAGTCGGCATTGGAGCTGTCTTGATATCATAAATTGGTCAACATTATCCGGTATCTGCCAAACTCAGACTCCCCTGCACCAACAATATGGCAGAATACGAAGCCTGTATCTTAGGACTCAATATGGTCATTGACATGAACGTCCAGGAGCTGTTAGTGATTGGTGATTCAGACTTGCTCATACACCAGGTACGAGGAGAATGGGCCACTAAAAATTCCAAGATACTGCCATATTTTCACCACGTGCAGGAATTGGGAAAGAGGTTCACAAAGATAGAATTTCGCCACGTCCCCAGAATTCAGAACGAGTTCGCTGATGCATTGGCCACTCTATCATCTATGATACAACATCCAGATTAAAATTTCATCGATCCTATTCCAGTGAAGGTCCACAACCAGCCAACTTACTGTGCCCATGTTGAAGAAGAAGCAGACGGAAAGCCTTGGTTTCATGACATCAAGGAATACTTGGCGAAATGAGAGTACCCTAAGCTTGCAAATCATACTCAGAAATGCACACTCTGGAGATTGTCCAACAACTTCTTTCATAGCGGAGGAATTTTGTACAGAAGGACTCATGATTTGGGATTACTAAGATGCGTTGACGCAAAGGAAACATCTAAGCTATTGGAAGAAATACATGCTGGGACCCGTGGTCCACATATGAATGGTTTTGTCTTGGCTAAGAAGATACTCCGAGCCAGTTATGTTTGGATGACTATGGAAACAGACTGCATCCAGTACGTCCGGAAATGCTACCGCTGTCAGGTACACGCAGATATGATAAAGGTGCCTCCAAACGAGCTCAATGCAACAAGCTCCCCTTGGTCATTCGCCGCTTGGAGAATGGACGTTATTGGACCGATCGAGCCTACCGCCTGCAACAGACACATGTTCATCTTGGTAGCGATTGATTACTTTACTAAAAGGGTTGAAGCAGCATCTTACAAGCAGTGACTAATAAAGTCGTGGCAGACTTTGTCTGCGACCGTATTGTTTGTCGATTCGGAATTCCAGAGTCAATCATCATCGACAATGGTTCTAATCTAAACAGTGACCTGATGAAAGCTATGTGTGAGATCTTAAAAATCAAGCACAAGAATTCCACAGCCTACAGACCTCAGATGAATGGATCCGTAGAAGCCGCCAACAAAAACATCAAGAAGATATTGAGGAAGATGATAGAAAAGCACAAGCAGTGGCACGAGAATTTATCATTTGCTTTACTAAGATATCGCACCACAGTCCGCACATCAACTGGGGCAAGCCCCTATATGCTTGTTTATGGTACAGAGGTTGTCATTCCTGCCGAAGTAGAAATTCCTTCCCTAAGGGTCATACAAGAAGCTGAGCTCATCGATGCAGAATGGGTAAAGAGCCGTTATGAGCAACTAGCCCTCATAGACGAAAAGAGAATGAATGCAGTATGTCATGGTCAACTCTACCAAAATAGAATGTCCAGAGCCTTCAACAAAAGAGTCAAGCTGAGATCGTTCACACCGGGGCAGTTGGTGTTAAAGAAGATCTTCCCACATCAAGATGAAGCCAAAGGGAAATTATCTCCCAATTGGCAAGGTCCATATATGGTTCATCGAGTACTGACAGGAGGAGCACTTATACTTGCAGAAATGGATGGAGAAGTCTGACCAAAGCCAATCAATTCAGATACAGTCAAACGCTGCTATGTGTAGTCTTTATGCTTTCTCGATTATGTAAATTGAACTACGTCTGACCTGATTCCCGTTTAAGAGGGGATACGTAGGCCTATGGGTTCGGTCACAATTCAATAAAATTTTCATTTATTTTCCGCAATTGGAAACTGGGGCAGAATTTTGAGGAGGACCCTTAAAATTCCGAAGTAAGTTCAGCCGATCGCCGCACGAGAAATAGTCAGAAACATCAACCCATCAAACTGAGCAGAATTTTGAGGAGAACCCTCAAAATTCCGTAGCAGGAGAGTTTGCAATGTCTTGAACCATGTCACGGTCGTCGGTTCCTCTAAACTTTTTAAATATATGTTTATACTGTATTTTACAAAATCATGCATACCTATAATTGAAACAGCTTTGTTTAGCAAACGCTACCCCAATGATACAGACAGTATCATCAGATCAAGCCGAACGAGTCAGGCAAAGCCAGCGGGGATACGAACTAACCTTTCCCATTTACAGAACTCATGATTTTTCTTTGGATGCAGGCACAAAGGATCGCAAAATCCCAAAGCACAATATCCGCCTGAAGTACATATGCTATTCGAAGACACAACTCCCGAAACTGTCGCACACGTCGACATTTATTACCAACACAAAAAAATGCTTCATAATCACAATGCTCACAACGGTCACAATACTACAATTTATTACCAGCTAAGAATTCCTATTGTCATTTATTTTAATGCTGCATAAGGCTACTATTCTGCCTTCCCTTTGCATAAGGCTACTTTTCTGCCTTCCGAGGTTAAGCTCTACCTTCATCTGCGTTTTGCATAAGGCTTCTCTTCTGCCTTCCCTTTGCATAAGGCTACTTTTCTGCCTTCCGAGGTTAAGCTCTACCTCCATCTGCATTTGCATTCTTGCATAAGGCTACCTTTCTGCCTTCCAAGACTAAGCATTGTCTCCATCTGCATTTTTTGCATAAGGCTACCATTCTTCCTTCCGAGGTTAAGCTCTACCTTCATCTGCGTTTTGCATAAGGCTACTCTTCTGCCTTCCCTTTGCATAAGGCTACTTTTTTGCCTTTCGAGGTTAAGCTCTACCTCCATATGCATCTGCATTCTTGCATAAGGCTACCTTTCTGCCTTTCGAGACTAAGCATTGTCTCCATCTGCACTTTTGCATAAGGCTACCATTCTGCCTTCCGAGGTTAAGCTCTACCTCCAGCTGCATTTTGCATAAGGCTACTATTCTGCCTTGCCTTTACATAAGGCTACTTTTATGCCTTCCGTGGTTAAGCTATACCTCCATCTACATCTGCATTCTTGCATAAGGCTACCTTTCTTCCTTTCGAGACTAAACACTGTCTTCGTCTGCATTCTTGCATAAGGCTACTATTCTGTCTTCCCTTTGCATAAGGCTACTATTCTGCCTTCCCTTTGCATAAGGCTACTTTTCTGCCTTCCGAGGTTAAGCTATACCTCCATATGCATCTGCGTTCTTGCATAAGGCTACCTTTCTGCCTTTCGAGACTAAGCACTATCTTCATCTGCATCTTGCATAAGGCTACCATTCTGCCTTCCGAGGTTAAGCTCTACCTCTATTTACATAAGGCTACCATTCTACCTTCCTACCTGCAGGTGGCTAAGCTCTGTCTCCAATTTACTTTTTCATCGAGACTAAGCGTTGTCTCTCAAGCACCATTTACTTCCCTTTTCTTTCGGGCTAAGCTCTTCCCTTCAATTCTCAAGACTAAGCTCTGTCTTGTCCGCATCATATTAATGATTTTTCATTGGCTGAAATATCGCTAACTTATCCAAAGGCGTCATCGTTCGAAGGCACCATCTTCATGGCCCGAGAACACCATATCATGGCATGAGGATATCTCTTAATTTTGCATATCATTATTCAAAGGCGTCATCGTTCAGAGGCATCATCCTCATGGCCTGAGAACATCATTTCAGGCCTGCGAATCCTTCATCAAACAATTCATAGCCTAGGACGTCATGGTCCGAGGACGTCATCCTTAACCGTTCGGAGACAACACTCATGGTCCGACGGGAACTTGCATCATGTTTACAATTACGCACAATATATTCTTGTGTTTTCTTATTCGCAGGTAATCCGGCAAGCAACGACTATCCTAGCATGAGAAGTCCCGCTCCAGTTTTCCTAACCATTACTGTAAATCGCTCACTCATCCAGCCCTATATGTTGCGTCCGTTCTTGTAAAATTTCATCGGTATACTTCGCCGATGACTCCTGAACTACATACAACCTGATTCCTGTAAAACCAGGGATATGTACGCAACTCAGAAACCATGGTGCGGCCTAAATCTCTTTCAATCGTTTCGCTCGGTCAAAATTGGCCATCATATCTTTACACGAAAACTCTTTCATCCTTCCCGGGTAAAGAGGGGCAGCTGTTGATACCCAATTTTTCCGCAAATCATTTTTAATTTTATATATATACCTTCCAAAATCAGGTTTTATAACAATTGATATTTTTCTATAATTTTCCCATATTTTTACTAATTTATTCTAATTTATCCAGTATTTGTATCTCCAATAATTAATCATAAATTGCATTAAAAATGATTTCAAAACTTTTCTTGGCTTAATATATCATTTTTATCCTATTAAGATTTAACTATTTCACAAATTAGCCAAATTGGCGTTATTTGGCTATAATTGCAATCTTTGCAATCATAGCCTAATTATATATTTTATGCTATTTTTACTCAATAATCAGTCATTTTATATTTTAATACTAATTAATCATTTTAATTTCATCTATTTAGGCTCAATTCTATTTTTATATAATTGTTGGCCATTTTAATTAATTATTTAGCTATTTTTATGGGTATTCAACTTTTAACCACTTTAATTCTCAATTTAAACCCAATTTATCCAGACCCTTTAGCCCAATAAGTACCCAGCCCAACCTTCAACCTCACCCGGCCCAATCCCCTTTTAATCTGAGCCGTTGATTAATTCAAATCAACGGCCCAGATCTCTACCTACCTTAATTAACACCTAAGACTACCCCCCTCATTTTCCCCGCTTCATTCTCTCACCCTTTTTGGACTCTCTAGAACCTTCCCTCTTTTGGACTCTCTAGAACCTTCCCCCTGTTTGAGCTATGTCTCTCCTCTTGGGCCACCTCCCTTGTCGGAAACCATGGGGTTCTCACCCCTCCTCGACCCTAAAGCTTCGCCTTTCATGTTTGTGTCACTGATGAAGGTTTTCAAGCGACCCTGAGGCAATCACTCCCATCTCCGGTCCCATGCCATATTTTCCGGCCTCCTACGGCCGTTCGAGTAAGGTTCTCTCATTTTTCGGCCAAACGCCAGTAACATCTAAGTCTCTCTTTTCTCTTTGGGTTTCTCTGGAAACACTAGTTCTTCGATCTTCTAATCTTTCTAGATCTATGACAGATCTACGTTTATTATGAGATTTTCACTTGTTCTCTCTTAAAACCCCTATGTTTTTAAGCGATTCTTCATCTTTCTAAATAACTAGGGTTCTTAAAACCCCTTTTAAACGGTGTTCTTTCTGATTTTTTTTTGTATTATCTTGTGGTTCTCGTTATGTTTGAATGTTTATTTGAGGTTTTCCCCTTGTTGTCTGATTTATTTTGTTAAAAGCCTAATTCTTTAGTCATAATCCTGGGTTCCTGAGTTCGTTTTCGATAGTATGTTTACTTGTTCTATTATGTTTACTGTGTTCTCATGAATACTTTGTGATTCCATGACTTTTACCCTATGTTTGCTTGTTAGGGTCTCTAGCTGCTATTATTCATGCTTATTATAGGATCCTACTCTATCTTTGTTCATCAATGTCTCTGAATCTTCACTTTTCCTGCCTGTATTATGTAATTCATGTTATGTGAATCCCTAATTCTTATGGTTTTACCCCACCCGACTTTTTAGGGTTTCTGATATTTATAAGTTTTATTCTGTTTGATCTCATAATTTGTGCTAATTTCTCCTAAATCAGTAATACTTTCTATTTGTGAGTCCCTGAATCCTCGTGATTAATTCTTCACTGATCTCACATGATATTCTCTACTGATTTCAACTTGTGAACTATTTTCTGACCTTATTCTATGATCAAGTATGTTGTTAACTGATTTTAAACATTTTCCTTAATTAAAGCATGATGAACCTAGTCTCTATTACATGTGATATACTTGTATTATACCTATGTTGTTTCCGTATTGATTATACTCAGCCTCATACGATTCTCTTGCCTTATTTTACCACTTGTCTATTACCGTTTGAGTTGGACTCCTTAATTAAAGGGAGTCCTTATACTGATTTGATTCTAATTGGTATATATTCAATAATTACTAATGAAATTTCAATTTTACCTTATTTTCTACTTGTTTTCAAACTATAAATACAATACTTTTTCATTAACAACAGACACACAGAGACGCACACATTGCTCTGAACTCTCTCTTACTTTCTACACATTCTCTCTTACTTCTCTTATTGGTTACTGGCTACTCAGTCTGCTGAAAGCCAAGATTGAGTAAATTCTTGCTCTCATGTTCCATTGTTCTATACATTGCTGCTCAATTGTTCTGCACACTACTGCTCTGTTGCTCTATTTCCTGCACACTATTTTTCTATTCTATCACTCTTTACTGGTATGTCCTCTATTTGATTTACAGCATCCAAAACAACATGTTTTATTTCGTATTGCACTTTCTCCTATTTCTTTTAGGCCTCTACTTGTGGTTCTGTTGCTTACCCTGTAACTAGCCTATCCATTCTGCCTATTTGATCCCCTTTTCCCCTTAACCCAGCATGTCTACTGCTTCTCATCCTTGTTTACTATAATTCTTCTTGACCCCTGAACCCTGACCCCAGTACCCCTGCAAGCATATACTTGCGTAAGCTTGAACCCTTCTCTGAATACAATGTGCTATCTTGGCACCCCTCAATCTAGTGTTGTAAGTTGCTGGCATGAACACTTTGTGATGGAATATGTTGTGACTGTTAAATCTTGTGATACTTTCTCTAGTGTCTACCTATGTGCAAAAAAAAATTATGGTTTCACATGTGAATGACTTATCCCCAATTCTCCTTTCTCCTGTTTGTGTTTGCTTCCCTTGAACCCTATGTGTTGTTCTGATTCTAAGATTGTCTTACTCACCTACTTTTCAAACTGTTTTCCACAAGAGTTAAACTCTTATATTGTTTCCTTTCAAAGACTGATTTTAGATTAATCACTTTCAAACTGTTTTTTACAACTCAACTCCTTCAAAACTATGTCAGGCACTCTCATATACTCTTAGAAGTATAGGTTCTGCCCCCTTAATGTGTGACTGCTTAGGGACCCATATGATCTCCCTCTGAACTCTAACACCTTAAGTCTGGTTCTTCCACAATGCACTTACTCAAATTTGGTTATGGATCTAGGTGTGAGCTCTGCCCGGGATCCCTTGAGATCCTTAGGGAACTTTGACACACCTAGACCATGTGAAAGGTGGTGAATCAATGGAAATGAGGTTCCGGAGATTTTGGGCCTATTTGTAGGCTCCCTATAAAATAACTTCTTATTTTTTTCTTATTTCAATTATCTAATTCATGCTCAATGGTCTGTAATAATTATTTGTAAACAACTCTGGGCTGGATAGTAAAAAGGGAAGGGTAGATACATGTTATAAATATCAAGGGTAGAAACCATGCTTTAGGTTTACATTTTTTGTGCGCACTAGAATCCATGCCTAGGACCAATACATGCAAGCATATCATTAGAAATCATGCTCCCAGGTTACATCGTGTACTGCTTTCAAGCATCTGTTTTGACAATATCACTATCACTTAGAAATCCTGTCTCAAGGGTAAATAAAAACACTAAAAATAAACTGTCACTTTTGCATATTTTGAAACCACGCCTAATGATGTAACCACTTTTGTGTATCTAGAAATTATGTTTTAGGAATCCGACATATTCTGCAACCATGTCGAGCATTTAGAAATCTTGCTTTAGGAACCTGCATCTAAAATCATGCGCACTCACTCAGTCAACCTAGTTAAGCTATTGATGCATGAAAAGGGTATAAAACAATCTCCCCATATTTTTAACAAACTGGCAACAATCCTGTGTCTCTTGCAAAACTCAGAACAACGTGGTTTAGGTAAAACAACTCCTACGCTGTTTTCTTTCAATAAATCCGGGTAACTATTATGCATGAACCCACGCCTAGGCAAGCCTTAAGTTATCCACCTTTTAAAATAAAACTGGAAACAAACTCTTTTCATGTGTACTGCCTAACTATCAACAAGCTTGAAATCAGTAGGCAAACTGATTAAGACTTCCTCCCTGAGTTATGAAATAAATCTTCCTCTTTGTTGTTATCACTTAGATACCATGCTTTAGGATATGAATTATAAACTAAGACCTTAACTGTGTTTGAGTCATGCTGATTCTTTGTATTATCTGTGGAGGTACTTGAGCCCTATTCTCTGTCTATATGTTATCCCCTTTATCTGCAGTCCTATCAGTTTTATATGTCGCTTAGTATTTTGACTTTAAACCTGAGGGTCTGCCTAGAACCTCCCTCATAGGATATAAGTCCTAAACTCCTCCAGGACTAATAGGAAGGGACGGGTAACATCATGCAATAGAGGTCGTGATGAACACTCGCTTTAATTACCTCTACATGGTGGGAAGGGTAGATATGCATATGATGACCGGTGCGTTAATACCACGTGTAGCCCATCATTGAGGAGTGACATACCGGGTATTTCATTGATGTGATCCATATAACAAACAAATCTAGTATATCCCTTATGTATGTTTCTCTTTTCAAAATCTACTTAGCTATTAAGTATTTTCAAAACATATGTGTGCTTAGATTGCAAATATCACAAAAAACCCTGCTATTTGGACATTAATTGCTTACTTGCTAGTTGTACAAAAATGCACAAAGTTATTTGGCCGAGAACCAAATTTGTGGATTCTGAGGGGTGCCTAATACCTTCCCCTTAGGATAATTTCAAGCCCTTACCCTATCTCTGGTTAACAAACTTGTTTGTAAATGAACCCCCGCCCCTCAATAGGTGCCCTAACGCACCTTAAAATCGTTAGATGGCAACTCTTCAAAACATGCAAACCCCTTTCCCAAAAGGAAACGAGTTGTCCCAACCAATGTCATAAAACCCTTTGACCGGCACCGAAAGGATTGTTTGGAAAAAGGGGGCGCGACAGTAAGCACTGCTTGGGATCCCTTGAGATCCTTAGGGAACTCTGACACACCTGGATCATGTGAAAGGCTGTGAACAATTATGGCATTGAGAAAACTTTGGAGATTTGTGCCTATCAATAGGCTCCCTATAGTATAACTTCTTCCTTTCTTGTTTCAATTATGTAATTTTTGCAAATGGTTTGTAATAATTATTGTAAACAACTCTGGGGATGGATAGTAAAAAGGGGAGGGGAAATTATGCATGCTTTAGCTATTAAAAGGGTAGAAAACATGATTAGGTTTATATTTCTATTTGCGCAATAGAAACCATGCTCAGGATTCATGCATGCATTAGAGATCATGTCTCATAGGACTTATGCTTACTCTTTTCAGCATGTTCATCTTACTGTCATTTAGAAGAATCCTGATAAAAATGGCATTTTCTACAAATCATGCCCTAAGCTGCCATATACGCCTAGAGATCCTGTTTTAGGCTAAACAACA
The DNA here is from genome assembly GCA_005239495.1 of Nicotiana undulata. Lineage (NCBI taxonomy): Eukaryota > Viridiplantae > Streptophyta > Magnoliopsida > Solanales > Solanaceae > Nicotiana > Nicotiana undulata. The sequence goes on along the minus strand of ML274164.1, from coordinate 46,319 downwards.
TTAATGAACGTGTTATTTTGCATCTCCTGAAACCGTGTTTTAACATTGCAATATTGTACATTTAGAGATCCTATTTTAGGATAAAACAACACTAATAAACAGACCGTCTTCAAATCTCTCTAAGAGAATGTTTAAACGATGTACACTTATGCATTTAGAGACCATGATTAGGTTTTGCATACACATCAATCTGCATATATGTGCATTAGATATCATGCTCTTAGGAATGCACTTTAATACACCTAGTCTAACCATTGATGCATGAAAAGGGTCAAAACAATTTCACTTAATTCTCGCAACCAACTGGTAGTAACTTCTTAACTCTGAACATTTAGACAACATGTTTAGGTTAATCCAAATAGTCATTTCTTTAAGGTAATCCTAGTATACTGTCTCACGCCTAGGAAAGCCTTAGGTAATCAACCTTCATAAAACTGAAAGAATTGTCCCTTTGTGTTTACTGCATAAATGCTTAATAGGTTGAAAACACCAGTAGGCAAACTGATTAGGACCTTTCTGAGTCATACAACAAATCTGCTATCCGTTTATATTATGAAATCACCTAGATGTCATGCCTTAGGATTTTGAAGCTAAATATTGACCTTAAATGTATTTGAGTCATGCTGCCTATTTGCCTTATTTGTGGAGGTATACTTGAGCCTTTCACCTGCTTTTCTATGCTCCCCCTAATTGCAGTCCTATTTGTTTTATCTGTCGCCTTGTATTTTGCCTTTGAACCCAGGGGTCTAACTAGAACCTCCCTCATAGGATATAAGTCCTAAACTCCTCCGGGACTATAGGAAGGGACGGATAACAACACGCAATAGAGGTCGCTGACCAAACACTCGTTTAATTACCTTTACGGGGTGGGAAGGGTAGATATGGATATGATGAACGGTGCACCAATACCATGTGTAGACCCTCTTTGAGGAGTGACATACCGAGTATTGCATTAATGTGATCCATATGTGAAATAACCTAGGACATCCCTTATTCCCTATATGCATGTTTAGATTATAACTCTCTCAAACTCTTACTTGGTTATTAAATATTTTCAAACTCAGTAACACATGTGTGCTTAGACTGCGAACCTTTCAAAACTATTTACTTTTCTTAAACATTAATTGCCTATTTTCTATCTGTACAAATTCACAAAAGTTGTTTGGCCAGGAACCAAAATTGTGGATTTTTGAGGGGTGCCTAACACCTTCCCCTTAGAATAATTTCAAACCCTTACCCTATCTTTGGTTACCGTATCTTGTCCTTAAATAAAATAGGTTCCCTAACTCACCTTAACTTGTTAGGTGACGACACTTCCAATCTTGCATGCCCCTTTCCCAAAAGGAAATGAGTTGTCCCAATAATGTCAAAGACCCTTGACCGACCACGAAAGGAGTTTGGAAAAACGGGGCGCGACAAACCTAGGGGTGCTTAAGATTCACAAGTGGTCGTATTTTAAGGTATTTGAATCGTATAATATCCGTATCATAGTCTTGAAGTCAAACGAGTTATGAAACAAAAGTCAACAAGAGTTGTCGCAACTTAGGTTCATAGTTTTACTTAAACTTTAGGTCAAATGTTATTAATATTTTATCCCAATATACTTGGAATTACGGGATGATCTACCCACCAAATTCAAGATCTATGAGTCTAGTTTCCAACGCATTAAACCATTTATCAATACGACATTGGAGTTGAGAGATATAGGAATTATTTGGAGACTGCACAAGCTGCTAGGTGACAAGTAGGTGTGTCACCTACTTGGTTAAATGATAGCCCAAAAATAGGCAATTTCGGGTCGTCCAAAGAGCCCATTTAAAGTATTATCTCCTGAAATATAATACTCATTATACATCACCAATAACTAGACCTAAACCTCTGCAAACTTCCTCCCAAAAATTATCCACAAACTCTAATCGATTTTACCTCTCTTTCAAGTTCTAATTAGGGGTAAAACCTAGAGTTTGAAGAATCAAGATAAGGGATGAGTTATCCAACAAGTAAGGTAAGTTTCTTGCTCTATTTCATCCATTTTTCCTTCTGTAAATTCATGGTAATTCGTTGTATACTTGTAAGAACTCATGGGACGGTGATCGGAAGTCGTGAGTTCGAGTTACTCACTTGTAGCGGACTGTTTTGTGTTGCTGTTGGGCTGCGTGTTGTACTATTGTTTTGTAGTGTTTTGGAGGATGAAGGGTGTGGAGAAAAACCATATAGATGTAGGGTTGTGGGCTGGTCTTTCGTCGTAATATTTCTGGGTCGTTTGACACGACTACGGTAGTCGTCTTATGTATGAAGTGATTAGGTTGTGTGTGGACTATTTTGGGAGGCTCAATATGATTATTATTGATATTTTTTGGGCTGTTTGGTGATTTTTTTGACTTGTGTGAAGTCATATATATAGGGGAGGTGTTGTCCGTTTCATCGTAAAATAGGTTGTGGTCGATACATAATAGTTATGACGCTTAAAGGATAACGATAGTGTCGTTTCTCTTATTGTAGACTAAGGAGTCGTGAAAATTGCATAGCTTGAGGTTGGGGAAGTATATACAAGGTATGTGAGGCTATCCCTTTCCTTATTTTTCACGACTTCGATTGTACATAATGCAATGAACGAGCTTTCAAAGATACTCTACTCTTAGAAACTAGCAGTACTTACATTGTTTCCCTTCTTATGGAACAATTGATGTTGAGGTTGCTTCTCTTATTCTTATGTTATTAATATTGTTGGTTTCCTGATTCTTATAAGATTCTTGATTAAGAGTTAATCCTAATAACATGTACGGAGAATATCGACCTTACGTCACTCCGAAAGGTTAATAATATGATTCCAATGAGTCCTACATGCATTTTATATATATATATATATATATATATATATATCTATTTTACTCTACCGAGCCGCGCTATAGTCGGCCAGGTATGGAACCTATTGTGCAACCACTGATCAGTTGGGTTTGCCGAGCTCCACGTGGCCGGGTACGTTTTACCGAGCCTATTACGTCTGGGTATGATATGATGATGATGATGCCCAAAAAGGCAGATGGTTTAACAGTTTATGTATATATATGTATGTATCACGCATTTCATGTTAGTAGCCCTCAGAGGTTCCCAAATGTTACAGGTTTTGTATTCTCTATCCCCGTTTACATTACTGTTCTTACTTATGCTTTCCTGCCTTACCTACTAAGTACTTTATTCGTACCGAAGTCCTTTTTATTTTTGGACGCTTCATGTCGTGCTGTAGGTCCTGATAGACAGGTAGACGCAGCTCCCCCACCACAGTAGGCTTTCCAGTTCAGCGGTTATAGGCGAGATCCCTTCTCCGGACTTGCCGTGGTCTTGGTATGCATTTTTGTTATAGATATTATGGGTATGTCGGGCCCTGTTCCGGATATGTTGCATTACTTATGCTCCTTTAGAGGCTCATAGACAGGTGTCGGCTTATGTATAGTTTGGTATGCCTTGTCGGATGATTTTTGTTGTATAGTCTTTCATGGAAGCGTGGTAGCTCCTAACTTATATGTAGTTTCTTGGCAGTATTGTTATCCCATATTATGCATGTTCATTCCATTATCTTTCATTGTTTGGTGTTCATAATCCATAACTACCACTTATATTGATATCGTCAGCCCTTAAAGATAATAAGAAGATTAGATAAAATGTACGAGGGTGCTCGGCAAGTATCGCCCGGGTACTAGTCAGGATCCTCTAGTTTGGGTCGTGACAAACATGGTATCAGAGCAGGTCTATCCTAGGGGTTGTCTATGAGCCGTGTCTAGTAGAGTCTTGATTATGGATGTGTAGCGCGCCACATTTATAATCAGGAGACTACATGACATCTAGGGTTTTTCCTTCTTCCTGAATCTAGATTGTGCGTAGATTTGAGTCTTTAGTGTTCGTATCTAATATTAACCTTATTTCTTTTCAGCGATGCCTTCGAATAGGAAGAAAGAGATTAGTAGACGGCTTGATATAGCTTCGGGAGAGGGTACCGGTGTGCCTCAAGCCAGAGCAGGCCAAAGTGAGGCTCATAGTGAGATGCTGTCTCATACCTCATCTACTCCGTCTCATCCAGAGGATATTGGGAGGAACCCAGCACCACCAGTTCCTCTTTCTGGCCCTACAGACCAGGATATGCAGAGTGCGGTACAACTATTGACTAGCTTGGTAGCTGCTCAGGCTCATAGGCAGAATATCGGTGATGTTGATAAATCGGATAGTACGAGAGTTCGTGATTTTATTAATCTAGACCCTCTAGTGTTTACCGGATCAGACCCTAAGAAGGATCCTTAGACTTTTATTGACCAGGTTCATCGTACATCGCGGGTTATGCATGCTACAGATATAGAGATAGTAGAGTTGGCTTCTTATCGATTACGCCCCTCCAGCTGGGTGGAAGGAATTTTCTAAGGCCTTTCCTCGTCACTATTTGCCCGTTGAGATACGACGATCTAGAGCTGATAAGTTCTTGAACCTTAGACAAGGTAATATGAGTGTGCGAGAGTATATCATGCAATTTGATTCTTTAGCAAGGTATGCTCCTCATATGTGGCCGAGATGAGTGATAGGGTGCATATGTTCGTGAATGGGTTGGGACCACATCTGATAAATGAGTGCACGACAACCTCCTTGGTGGAGGGCATGGATATTTCCCGTATTCAGGCTTATGCCCAGACCCTAGAGGATCATAAGCTCTAGCAAAGGGCAGATAGGGAGCAGGATAGGGACCAACATAAGAGGGCGAGATTTTTAGGGTATTCTCATGACTTCAGAGGTAGTGTTAGGCCCCAGTCTTCGAGGAGTTTGGCGCCACCAGTAGCTAGTGCTCCTTCACAGTTTTAGAGGCCTCGGTATGATCGATTTACTTATTCTGGTACATGTCAGAGTTCGCGGGCATCAGGCTCGCAATATCATAGGGATACTAGTCAGACGAGACCCCCAACACCCTGTTGTGATCAGTGTGGTAAGGCCCACTTTAGACTATGCCGTCGAGGTTTTGATGCGTGCTATTCTTGCGGACAGCCTGTCCATATGATACATGATTGTCCTAACAGAGAAGGTGGTGGTATGGCTCAGCCAACTAGATTTGTTTCTGGTTCTTCCTTATTAGTTCAACCTCCAACACGGGGTTTTCAGCAGTCGACAGGTCGTGGTAGAGGTAGAGGTGCAGTGCCGAGTTCGAGTGGTGCTCAAAATCGAACCTACGCTCTAGTAGGTGGACTGGATCTCGAGGCGTCTCAAGATGTTATTACAGGTATATTTTCTGTGTTTTCTTATGACGTATATGCGTTGATTGATCCGGGATCTACATTATCATATGGTACACCTTTTGTGGCTAATAAGTTTGGCGTTGAACCTGAATTGATAATTAAACCACTTAGGGTATCTACTCCGATAGGAGATTCTGTGATTGCTCGAAGGGTATATAGAGGTTGCACAGTGATGATTTGTAGTCCTCAAACCTCGGCGAATTTATTTGAATTAGAAATGGTTGATTTCGACGTGATAATGGGAATGGACTGGTTGTCTTCATGCTATGCAAATGTTAATTGTCGTATGAAAATAGTTAGGTTTCAATTTCCTGATGAACCCGTCATCGAATGGAAAGGGAACATTGATACTCCAAAAGGTAGGTTTATTTCCTATCTTAAGGCAAGGAGGATGATCTCAAAAGGGTACATTTATCATCTCGTTCGCGCTAGGGATGTGGAGACGAAGCCGCCTACTCTAATATCATTCCTCGTGGTCAATGAATTTCTAGATGTTTTCCCAGATGAACTTCCAGGCCTTCCTCCTGAAAGGGAGATTGAGTTTAGCATTGATGTATTGCCTAACACTCAACCCATATCTATTCCTCCATACAGGATGGCCCTGGCAGAGTTGCGAGAGTTGAAGGCGCAGTTGAAGGACTTACTGGATGAGGGCTTCATTAGACCTAGCACTTCACCTTGGGGTGCGCCAATCTTGTTTTTGCGGAAGAAAGACGAGTCGTTACGGATGTGTATCGATTATCGACAGTTGAATAAGTTTAGTATAAAGAACAAGTATCCACTTCCAAGGATTGACGACCTGTTTGACCAACTCCAGGGTGCCAAGTATTTCTCCAAGATTGACTTACGTTTAGGGTATCATAAGGTGAGGGTTAAGGAGAAGGATATTCCAAAGACGGCCTTCCGGACAAGATATGGGCACTTTGAGTTCTTGGTGATGTCGTTCGAGATAACAAATACCCCAGCATCTTTTATGGATCTCATGAATACTGTGTTCAGGCCTTATATTGATGTGTTCGTGATCGTATTCATTGATTACATTTTGGTGTATTCTCGTTCGGAGGCGGAACATGTGGGCCACTTGCGGATAGTATTACAGACGCTTAAGGATCGTAAGTTATATGCTAAGCTCTCCAACTGTGAATTCTGGCTGAACTCAGTAGCATTCCTTGTCCATGTGATATCTGACGAGGGTATTAGTGTCGACACTCAAAAGATCGATGCAGTAAAGAATTGGCCGAGACCTACAACACCATCAGAAGTCCGCAACTTCCTAGGGCTAGCAGAATATTATAGGCGATTTATAGAAGGATTTTCCTCTATATCAGCACCATTGAGTAAGTTAACATAGAAAGCTACTAAGTTCCAGTGGTCTGACGCTTGTGAACGAAGTTTTCAGGAGTTAAAGAATCAATTGACTTCTGCGCCAATGCTCACTCTACCAGAAGGAACAGAAGGTTATGTGGTATATTGTGATGCCTCGGGTATAGGTTTGGGGTGCGTATTTATGCAACATGGAAAGGTGATAGCTTATGCATCAAGACAATTTAAGAAGCATGAAAATAATTACCCGACCCATGATTTGGAATTGGCTGCAGTAATACATGCTTTGAAGATATGGCGGCACTACTTATACGGGGTCCATGTTGACATCTACACATATCACAAAAGTTTACAACACATCTTCAAACAGAAGGAGTTGAATTTGAGGCAACGTAGGTGGCTTGAATTACTGAAAGATTACGATGTCGACATATTGTACCATCCCGGTAAAGCCAATTTTGTGGCAGACGCTCTCAGTCGTAAGTCAATGGGAAGCTTAGTACACATTGAGGGAGGTAGACAGGGGTTGACTAAAGAGCTTCATCAGCTAGCCAATATGAGAATTAGATTGTTAGACCCTGATGACGGAGGGGTTACTGTACAGAATACATCAGAATCATCTTTGGTAGCTGAGGTAAAAGCACGACAATATGAAGATCCTACCTTAGTACGATTGAGAGAGAGCATTCAACAGTGTAAAATTACGGCTTTTGAGATTAGAGTAGATGGGGCACTGAAATACCAGGGCCGGTTATGTGTGTCTGATGTGGCAGGGTTGAGAGAGAAGATTATGATTGAGATTCATCAATCCCGATATTCCATCCATCCCGGCTCGACAAAGATGTATCATGATGTTAATGAGCAGTATTGGTGGGATAACATGAAGATGTCTATTGCAGAATTTTTAGCCCAGTGTCCTAATTGTCAACAAGTAAAAATCGAACATCAGAAACCCAGCGGATTGCTTCAGAACATAGAGATTCTGACCTGGAAATAGGAGGTGTAATATGGACTTCATTATTGGATTACCTCGCTCTTATCATAAGTATGACTCCATATGGGTGATAGTTGATCGACTTACAAAATGTGCCCATTTTCTTCCTGTTAAGATGACTTACACAACTGAAGATTATGCAAAGTTGTATATCAAGGAGATTGTTAGGCTTCATGGTGTACCGATATCTCTTATATCAGACCGAGGAGCGCAATTTGCGACTAACTTTTGGAGGTCTTTTCAGAAGGGTTTAGGAACACAAGTGAATCTCATCACTGCATTCCGTCCACAGACTGACGAACAGGCTAAACATACCATTCAGACACTTGAAGATATGCTACGAGCATGTGTTCTGGATTTCAAGGGGAATTGGGATGACCATCTTCCACTCATAGAATTTGCCTACAACAATAACTACCATTCCAGTATTAACATGGCCCCGTACGAGGAACTATACGGGAGGGGATGTAGATCACCACTTGGATGGTTCAATGTCGGTGAAACAAAACTATATGGTCCAGATTTGATTCACCAAGCCATTGAGAAGGTGAAACAGATACAAGAGCGGCTGAGGACGGCACAAAGTAGGCAAAAGTCTTATTCTGATGTCCGACGTAGTGATCTGGAGTTTGAGGTTGGTGATTGGGTTTTCTTGAGGATCTCGCCGATGAAGGGTGTTATGCGTTTTGGGAAGAAGTGTAAGCTGAGTCCGCAGTATATCGGTCCGTACAAAGTTCTTCGACAAATTGGACAAGTTGCTTATGAGTTAGAATTGCCATCCGAATTGGAATTTTTCCACCCAGTATTCCATGTATCTATGTTGAGGAAATGTATTGGAGACCCTTCTCGGGTCGTCCCTACCAAAGATATACAAGTTACAGAGGATCTATCATATGAAGAAGTGCTAGTAGCTATAATAGATCGACAAGTCTGCAAGCTAAGAACAAAGGATGTAGCTTCCGTCAAAGTATTATGGAGGAACAAGAACAGGGAAGAAATTACATGGGAAGAAGAAGAGCAGATGAAGTCTAAATACCCTAACTTGTTCCAGATTCAAGATAACAAGGATGCCGAGGGGACGCATGATGCATTAGAAGGTGAAACAATTCTATGAGCTAAGCAATAGCTTGAAAGTACTCTTCCTTAATACACAATGGTGATATGCAGATAATGTACATATCCATAATGCTTTGTATAGACTTGCAAGGAAATACGTTGGGTTTAGCTGCTTGCAAATTTTTCTAGTATCCATTTTATATGGGAAAACTCGGCCGGAAATTTCCGTTGGAATCCACGATGAGTTAGGCTCCCCATAAACCCCTACATTCGAGGACGAATATTTCTAGGGGGGGGGGGTGTTACAACCCATATTCACGTACGTTGGTTCATTCCATAAGTTAGTTGACGCAAATCTAAGAAGTGATTATCTTTGAAATGATAAGAACTTAATCCTATTGATCTTAAATGATACAAGAGTGTATATGGGTGATTAACAAGTATTAGAAGTTAAACGAATCAAGGACGTTGTAACTCGTATTCTTGGGTAACCCTAGGGGTGCTTAATATTCTCAATAGGACATATATTAAGGTATTTGAATCATATAATATTCGTATCATAGCCTTGAAGTCAAACGAGTTATGAAACAAAATTCGACAAGAGTTGTCGCAACATAGGTTCATAGTTTTACTTAAACTTTAGGTCAAATGTTATTAAGATGTTCGCCCAATATACTTGGAATTACGGGGTGATATACCCACCAAATTGAATATCTATGAGTCTAGTTTCCAATTGAGTAAACCATTTATCAATACGACATCGGAGTAGAGAGATATAGGCATTTTTGTGAGACTGCACGAGCTTCTAGGTGACAAGTAGGTGTGTCACCTACTTGGTAAATGATAGCCCAGAAATAGGCAATTTTGGGTCGGCCAAATAGCCCATTTAAAGGGTTATCTCCTGAAATATAACCCTCATTATATATCAGCAATAACCAGACCTAAACCCCTGCAAACTTCCTCCCAAAAATTATCCACAAACCCTAATCGATTTTCCCTCTCTTTTAAGCTCTAATTTGGGGTAAAACCTAAAGTTTGAAGAACCAAGATAAGGGCTGAGTTATCCAAAAAGTAAGGTAATGTTCCTGCTCTATTTCATCCATTTTTCCTGCTTTAAATTCATGGTAATTCGTTATATACTTGTAAAAACTCACGGGACGGTGATCGGAAGCCGTGAGTTCGAGTTGTTCACTTGTAGCAGACTGTTTGTGTTGCTGTTGGGATAAGTGTTGTACTACTGTTTTGTGGAGTTTTGGAGGAGTACGGGTGTGGAAAAACACATATAGATGTAGGGTTGTGGTCTGGTCGTTCGTCGTAACATTTCCGGGTCGTTTGACATGACTACGGTGGTCTTCTTATATATGAAGTGATTAGGTTGTGTGTGGACTATTTTGGGAGGCTCAATATGATTATTATTGATGTTGTTTGGGCTGTTTGGTGAATGTTTTGACTTGTGTGAAGTCATATATATAGGGGAGGTGCTGTCCGTTTCATCGTAAAATAGGTTGTGGTCAATACATAATAGCTATGACGCTTAAAGGATAACGATAGTGTCGTTTCTCTTATTGTAGACTAAGGAGTCATGAAAATTGCATAGCTTGAGGTTGGGTCAGTATATACAAGGTATGTGAGGCTATCCCTTTCCTTCTTTTGCACGACTCCGATTGTACATAATGCAATGAACGAGCTTCCAAAGATACTCTACTCTTAGAAGCTAGCAGTACTTACATTGTTTCCCTTCTTATGGAACAATTGATGTTGAGGTTGCTTCTCTTTTCTTATGTTATCAATGTTGTTGGTACTTCCTGATTCTTATAAGATTCTTGATTAAGAGTTAATCCTAATAACGTGTACAGAGAATATCGACCTTACGCCACTCTGAAAGGTTCAGAATATGATTCCAATGAGTCCTACATGCATTATATATATATATATATATATATATATGTACCTATTTTACTCTATCGAGCCGCGCTATAGTCGGCCGGGTATGGCACCTATTGTGCAATCACTGATCAGTTGGGTTTACCGAGATCCACGTGGCGGGGTACGTTTTACCGAGCCTATTACGGCCGGGCACGATATGATGATGATGATGCCCACATAGGCGGATGTTTTAAAGGTTTATGTATATATATGTATGTATCACGCATTTCATGTCAGTAACCCTCAGAAGTACCCAGATGTTACAGGTTGTATATTCTCTATCCCTGTTTACATTACTGTTCTTATTTATTCTTTCATTCCTTACATACTTAGTACTTTATTCGTACTGACATCCTATTTATTTATGGATGCTTCATGTCGCGCTGCAGGTCCTGATAGGCAGGTAGACGCAGCTCCCCCACCATAGTAGGCTTTCTAGTTCAGCGGTTATAGGCGAGATCCCTTCTCCGGACTTGTCGTGGTCTTGGTATGCATTTTTGTTATAGATATTATGGGTATGTCGGGGCCCTATTCCGGCTATGTTGCATTACTTATGCTCCTTTAGAGGCTCATAGACATGTTTCGGCTTATGTATAGTTTGATATGCCTTGTCGGATGATTTTTGTTGTATAGTCTTTCATGGAAGCGTGGTAGCTCCTAACTTATATGTAGTTTCTTGGCAGTCTTGTTATCCCATGTTATGCACGTTCATTCCATTATCTTTAATTATTTGGTGTTCATAGTCCATATCTACCACTTATATTGATATTGTCGGCCCTTAAAGATAATAAGAAGATTAGATAAAATGTACGAGGGTGCTCGGCAAGTATGGCCCGGGTACTAGTCATAATCCTCTAGTTTGGGTCGTTACATGCAACTACCTCGCTAACGCCAGGATGCTCTGAAAGGGAAGATCAGCCCTCACTCGGATGCCCTGGCACCTGGATCTACACACAAGGTGCAGGGAGTAACGTGAGTACGCCAACTCAGTAAGTAACAATTATAACTAAAGACATGAGTGCAGTGACGAGCATTTAATATCAAAACTCACAACATAAAATCTCAGTGAAAACATGAAGATCAAATCAGTATTCAAATTAGAGTATCTCGTAAAAACTCCAGTTTCAATTAAAGTATTTTAAAATGTTTTTCCACAGTTTCAATATAGGCACATTATTAAAGTAGTGTGAAAGACAGTGAGTTCATAAACAAGCCTTTCGGGGAAAGCATCACTCAATAATAGCCAATTGGGTAAGCCTCTCAGACACTCATAACTCAACACTCACACTCAGTAGGTACCTGCGCTCACTGGGGGTGTGCAGACTTCGGAGGGGCTCCTACAACACAAGCACTATATCGTTGCGACGTGTAGCGCGATCCAATATCATTGCGGAAAGTAGCCCGATCCAATATATCGATGTGACGTGCATCCCGATCCATATATATATATATATATATATATATATATATATATATATATA